>SNQJ01S0048794.1:46322-69708 GCA_010110895.2 Picea sitchensis
AAAGGAAGGACCTGGCAATTTCTCTGGTGGACGTAGCCCACACTGGGTGAACCACGTAAATCTGTGTCTCTCTTGTATTGTGTGTCTTCTGTGTTTTGTTTCTGCATTTGTTTTATTTTATTGCTCCGCGGTCCTATTTTTTTCTAACAGAAAGCGAATATCTTCCGTATATGCGCATATACAAAAATGGTCGGCTTCCACATATGCACATATACGGAAATGGTCAACTTTCGTATATGCGTGTATGTGCATATACGAAAATGGTCGGCTTCCGTATATGCGTATATGCACATATACGAAAATGGTCGACTTCTGTATATGCACATATACAAAAGCTGACCACTTTCGTATATGCGCATATATGAAAGTGGTCAACATTCATATATGCGCATATATGGAAGCAGTCAACTTCTGTATATGCACATATATGGAAATGGTTGGCTTCTTTATATGGTATATATGAAAATGGTCATATACAGAAGCTGACCGTTTCCGTATTTGCACATATACGAATATGATCGACTTCCGTATATGCACATATACATAAATGGTCGGCTTCCGTATATGTGCATATACGGAAGTGGTCAACTTTCATATATGTGCCATATATGCACATATACAAAAATTGACCACTTTTGTATATGCACGTATACAAAAGTAGTCAACTTTCGTATATGCACATATACAAAAATGGTCGGCTTCTGTATATTCGCATATACAGAAGCGATCAACTTCTGTATATGCGCATATACGAAAATGGTCGGCTTCCGCATATGCATATATACGAAAATGGTCGGCTTCCGCATATGCGCATATACAAAAATGGTTGGCTTCCGCATATGCGTGTATGCACATATACAAAAATGGTCGGCTTCTGTATATGCGTATATGTGCATATACAAAAATGGTCGGCTTCCATATATGCGCATATACAGAAGCTGACCACTTTCGTATATGCACATATACGAAAGTGGTCAGCTTTTGTATATGCGCATATATAGAAGTGTTCAACTTTCGTATATGCACATATACAGAATCTGTCAGCTTTCGTATATGCACATATACGAAAGTTGACCGCATATACGGAAGCCGACCATTTCCGTATATGCGCATATACAGAAGCTTACCACTTTCGTATATGAACATATCCAGAAGTCGACCATTTCCATATATGTGCATACACAGAAGCAAACCGCTTTCGTATATGCGCATATACAAAAGCCGACCATTTTCGTATATCCGCATATACGAAATCCAATCATTTATGTATATGCACATATACGGAAATGGTCGGCTTCCGTATATGTGCATATATGGAAGCTGAACACTTCCGTATATGTGCATATACGGAAATGGTCTCCTTCCATATATGCACATATACAGAAATGGTCAGCTTCCGTATAAGTGCATATACGAAAGTGGTGAACTTTCGTATATGTGTCGTATATGCACATATATGGAAGTTGACCCCTTTCGTATATGCGCATATACGAAAGTAGTCAACTTTTGTATATGTTTCGTATATGCACATATACAAAAATAGTAGGCTTCTGTATATGCACATATACGAAAGCAGTCATCTTCCGTATATGCGCATATACGAAAATGGCCGGCTTCCACATATGCGCATATACAAAAATGGTTGGGTTATGTATATGCGTGTATGCACATATACAAAAATTATCAGCTTCTGTATATGCGTATATACGAAAATGGTCGACTTCCGTATATGTGCATATAAGGAAGCTGACAACTTCTATATATGCACATATACGAAAGTGGTCAACTTTCGTATATGCGCAAATACGGAAGCGATCAACTTCTGTATATGCACATATATGGAAATGGTCATCTTTCGTATATGGCATATACAAAAAATGTCATATACGGAAGCTGACAACTTCCGTATATGCGCATATACAGATATGGTCGGCTTCCGTATATGCACATATACGGAAATGGTCGGCTTCCGTATATGTCCATATATGGAAGTGGTCAACTTTTGTATATGTTCCGTATATGCACATATACAAAAATTGACCACTTTCGTATATGCGCATATACAAAAGTAGTCAACTTTCGTATATGTTTCGTATATGCACACATACGAAAATGGTCGGCTTCTGTATATGCGTTTATATGGAAGCGATCAACTTCTGTATATGCGCATATACATAAATGGTCGGCTTCCGCATATGCGTATATATGGAAATGGTTGGCTTCCGCATATGTGCATATACGGAAATGGTCGACTTCCTTATATGCGTGTATGCGCATATACGAAAAATGGTCGGCTTCTGTATATTCGCATATACGGAAGCTGACCACTTTCGTATATGCGCATATACAAAAGTGGTCAGCTTTTGTATATGCGCATATACATAAGTGGTCAACTTTCGTATATGGACGTATACGGAAGCTGTCAGCTTTCGTATATGCACATATATGAAAGTTGACCGCATATACGGAAACCGACCATTTCCGTATATGTGCATATACGGAAGCTGACCGCTTTCGTATATGTGCATATACAAAAGCCAACCATTTTCATATATGTGCATATACAAAATAAAACCACTTTCGTATATGTGCATATACAAAAGTCAACCATTTTTGTATGTGCGCATATACAAAATCCGATCATTTCCGTATATGCGCATATACGGAAATGTTGGCTTCCGTATATGTGCATATACGGAAGTGGTTATATACGAAAGCTGACCGCTTCCGTATATGCGCATATACAGAAATGGTCGGCTTCTATATATGCACATATACGGAAATGGTCGGTTTCCGTATATGTGCATATACAAAAGTGGTGAACTTTCGTATATGTGCCGTATATTAACATATATGGAAGTTGACCACTTCCGTATATGCGCATATACAGAAGTAGTCAACTTTCGTATATGTTTCGTATATGCACATATATGGAAATGGTAGGCTTCTGTATATGCGCATATATAGAAGCGATTATCTTCCGTATATGCACATATATGAAAATGATCGGCTTCCACATATGCACATATACGGAAATGGTAGACTTACGTATATGCATGTATGCGCATATACAAAAATGGTCGGCTTCTATATATGCGTATATGTTCATATATGAAAATGGTCGGCTTTCGTATATGCGCATATACGAAAGCTGACCACTTTTGTATATGCACATATACGAAAGTGGTCATCTTTCTTATATGCGCATATACAAAAGCGGTCAACTTATGTATATGCACATATATGGAAATTGTCGGCTTCCGTATATGACATATACGAAAACGGTCATATAAAGAAGTTGACCGCTTCCGTATATGAGCATATATGGAAGCTGACCGCTTCCGTAAATGAGCATATACGGATATGGTCGGCTTCTGTATATGCACATATACGAAAATGGTCGGCTTTCGTATATGTGCATATATGGAAGTGGTCAAATTTCGTATATGTTCCGTATATGCACATATACGAAAATTGACCACTTCCGTATATGCGCATATACGAAAGTAGTCAACTTTCATATATGTTTCATATATGCGCATATGTGGAAGCCGACCATTTCTGTATATGCACATATACGGAAATGGTCGGCTTCTGCATATGCACATATACGGAAATGGTCGGCTTCCTTATATGCGTGTATGCGCATATATGCAAATGGTCGGCTTTCATATATGCGTATATGCGATATACGAAAATGGTCTGCTTCCTTATATGCACATATATGGAAGCTGACCACTTTCGTATATGCGCATATATGAAAGCTGACAACTTCTGTTTATGTGCATATACGAAAGTTGACCGCTTCCATATATGCGCATATACAAAAGCTGACCACTTTCGTATATGCGGATATACGAAAGTGGTCAGCTTCCGTATATGTACATATGCGCATATACGAAAGCCAACCATTTTTGTATATGCGCATACATGCATATATGGAAGTCAACCATCCCATATATGCACATATACGGAAATTATGCGAAAGCTGACCATTTCCGTATATACGCATATACGGAAGTTGACCACTTCCATATATGTGCATATACAGAAGCCGACCATTTCCATATATGTGCATATACGAAACACATACAAAAGTTGACTACTTCCATATATGCGCATATAGAAAAGTGGCCAACTTCCATATATGTGCATATACGACACATATACGAATGTTGACCACTTCCATATATGCACATATATGGAAGCCGACCATTTCCGTATATGTGCATATACGAAAGCCGACCATTTTTGTATATGTGCATATACGGAAGCAGTCAACTTCTGTAGATGACCATTTTCGTATATGCCATATACGGAAGCCGACCATTTCCATATATGTGCATATGCAGAAGTTGACCGCTTCCGTATATGTGCATATACGAAAGCCGACCATTTCTGTATATGCTCATATACAGAAGTTGACCGCTTCCGTATATGCACTTATACAAAAGCCGACCATTTCCTTATATGTGCATATACGAAAGATGACCACTTTTTTATATGCGCATATACAGAATCCAACCATTTTTGTATATGTGCATATTCGAAAGTTGATCACTTCTGTATATGCGCATATACAGAAGCCGACTATTTCCGTATATGCACATATAGGAAAGTCGACCATTTCCGTATATGTGCATATACGAAAGGGGTCAACTTCTGTATATGCGCATATACGGAAGCCGACCATTTCAATATATGCACATATACAGAAGCCATCCATTTCCATATATGTGCATATACGAAAGCTGACTGATTTCGTATATGCACATATACAGAATCCGACCATTTCCGTATATGTGCATATACAAAAGCCGACCATTTCTGTATATGGGTATATATGGAAGTGGTCAGCTTTGGTATATGCACATACACGGAAGTGGTCAACTTCCATATCTGTGCATATACGACAAATATATGAAAGTTTACCACTTCCGTAGATGCACATATACGACATTTAAGGGAGTAGTCTTCCCGCAAATGCAAATTTACGGAAGTAATCTTTTGTATATGCGCATCCATGAATGTTGGATTCCATATATCTATATATGCAGAAACGTTTCTACACATTTATGAAATTTAACTTCCATATGTGTGCATATATAGATGTCAGCTTCTATATATGCGCATATACGAAAGTCGCCTTCCATAAATGTGCATATACAAAAGTCACGCATAAGGAAGCTGACTTATGTATATATGCATATACAGAAGGCGACTTCCATATATGCCCATATACTGAATTTGACTTTGATAAAAACACATTTACGAAATAAGGCTTCCGTAAATGTGCATATACATAAACTTTCTTCCATATATATGCATATATGAAAGCACTTTCACATATGTGCATATACATAAGTGGCCCGACTACCGTATATGCACATTTACTGAAGTGCTTTCGTATGTGCACATTTACTGAAATGGCTATGCCTTTGTTTGTAACATGGTAATCACTTCTTCCTATTTTCTGGTTCAAGTCCCGATCATCCTGATGGGTGTGTTGCTGGAGGAGGGTGTGAGTTATCGACTCCTATTGTATCTAGCTATCGCCTCCTATCATATCCGCTCTGTTATTCATATCAACAATTATCGCTTTGTTATTTAGATCGACAGTTATAGGAGGAAGAGAAGTTCTTCATTGCAACTGAATTTCATCACCATTGTGTTCCGTGTTTGAGTCTCCCGACCTTCTTTCAATCATTTCATAGACGCTCAGAAAACATGGCCAAGAGTCGGAGGCTCTATTGGATTCTACTGACGTCCGAGAGTCCAAACGCTTCAATGACCAAGAAACCGACCCATTTCGTCACTTTCCACTTTTAGGAGAACTAGAGGCAGTAAAAGAAGAATGCACTTCCATTGAGGATTTCAGATGCAGAGCCATGAGAATCATGGAGGAAGATATCATCTCGACATGTTTCACATTTTTTTGTCCACAACTCTGGAAATGATTTGACAAACTCAGATATTTCTAGCTACCACAAATGCCAAACCCTCATTTCAAGGCCGAGGATTGATCTGTGTTATCTCATAGAGGCTTCAGATGACGAGCTCAGCATGAACCTAAGCCTTGTTCTAGATTTGAACAAAGAGGTATATCAATCTCGCAGGGAGATCTTGACCATTGAAGGTTTATGAGAAAATCCAGATCTTAAATGCCTGGGTGAAAATAATATTTTCGAGGACGATTTTGTAAACAATCAACATTGTGAATTGTATGAATATGCTTGTGATGTGAGCCAGCTACAGGACTACATGAACATTGATTTTGTTATCCAAGAGATATTATTTGGCGGGGATTTTTTTGCGGCATGGACATTGTAAACTATCGGGTGCATTTAATCAACGCAAAGTCCAGTTACGTTTGTACTATCACGGCCATAACGTCGCCCCACTGCTATACTGGAAAGCTTGTCATTTCCAATGGGTTCTTAGTGCTTTCCCTACTACCACCGACACTAATGATGGATGGGAACATCAATGTTTAACCAGATGCTAGTTACAAGCTCACAAGAGCTAAACTCTGTCGTTGTTTCAATCCTGAGAGCACCCATCGTACAAAAAGACTTCTTTTCCATCCACTGTAACTGTAGCATTATGAACTTTGACTTCAAGAACTATGACCTAAGGAAATTTAACCTCAGGAACTATGACCTTAGGAGATTTGACCTTAGGAAAGATGACCATCACCCAACTATTGTGAAGGCTCTCAGGTGAGTTTGTGGTGTGTAATACCTCCCAACCACCCCAATAGTCTTGGTTGGAATCCAAATATCTTCTACATAGGTTATGAGCGATGGCAGGTGGCCTCTTCCATGGCCATCGATCATGAGAAGCTTCATTTAGGGCCTAAGGCCCTTGATTTCATCATCCAACCATTATGAAGGCCTCAATATGTATCTATGGTATATATACCGATATATATACTAAGTATATATATAGACACATATACCTTGTATATGTCGATATATACTGGTATATATACTTAGTATATATATCGATATATATACTTAGTATATATACGGGTATATATACTTAGTATATATACTAGGTATATTTACTTAGTATATATATCGACATATATACCTAGTATATATACTCATATATACTAAGTATATATACCGATATATATACTTGTATATATATCGACATATATACTTAGTATATATACCAGTATATATACTAAGTATATATACCGATGGATAGTATATATATTGACAATTAAGGGGTCGACACCACTTAATTTATGTTGCTGACAAATTATGTGGACAAATTATGTTGAGGTTTCCTCATATAAAATAGGTAAGCCTCATTTTCATTTTGGATCATCACTTACCTTTTGGAGAGATACTTCTAAAATTTTCTCCCTTTTGAGGTTACTAGCCCTTCTAAACTCATGTGATTGGCTTGGAGAGGTATCATGTGGATAATTTTTTTGATTTTGGATAGGAATTTATGCAATTAGGGTTTTATCTTATGGTTTCTTGGTGAAGTAAGTGAATTTTCTGCAATTTCATTCATATGCTATTAATGTTTCATGGTAAATTTGCTATTTTATGCTAGATATGTTCTTGGTAAAACCCTAGGAGAGGAAAATAAGTGCCTCTTTATCTCAAAAGGTAACTTTGGAGTTTCTTTGGAGGCTGTCTCTGTTGCTTTTTCATGACAGGGTTTGGTGCTTTCTCTTTCTGCAACTTTTGGTGATGGTCCTCTTACTGCCCATATTTTTCTATTGTTATTCCTAGCTATTTTATTGTATATTTCTTTGCGGATTATTATCCAGTGTCAAAGCTCCTTCATGCTTCTATTTTCTGATCACTTTACCCATGGTTGGGTCATGCTTAAGGAACCTACAAAATGTAATTTGGTTGTCTTCGGATGAACATAATTACACTTTTTTTTCATGGAAAAAATAAAACACTTCTACACATGAGTATGAATAGATACATCCAAAAGTGTATGTAATATAAATATATGGCCAATATGAAAAATATGTCAAGGTATAAACCTCTTCTCCTTTACAAAGTATGAAAAACCCATTCTCATTAATAACTCTACACAAATAAACAAAGTGTTCCCTTTACAATTATGAAAAAACTATACTCATTAACAACTACACAAATAAACAAACTATTTCCTAGTAGACAGAGTGACTAAGTCTCTTCAAAGAAGACATGATTCATGAAATTCACTTGGCTGAAAGACTTAAATCTAAAACATAGCGCAATGGTATTGGGTAGGCATTTTCTCAATTTTAATTTCAAAACAGACTTGCCTTCAACTATGAGTCAGTATCATTCTTGCAAGACTCAAATTTAAAACATAAAAAACCTAAAATCAGAACTCATGAATTTGGCGTTGTCCTTAGAGAAAGGAAGAATGCTCTTCATTTTTCATGAAACTCCATATATTTTCAGTAAAACCCAATTTAAAAATTTAACACAAATATTTACATCTACACTTTTACACTGCATATTCTCTATAGACATGCATTAAAGTAAGAGATAAGACATACACGTGACATGTTTTCTCTTAACAAACTTTACACGCCAACTATAACTATCCAACCCAACGTTTATTTTCTCAATGTACACTATTACTTGAAATGTGAACTAGCCATCCAATCTTGATTTCCTTAATGTTGTCTAAGTTAGCATAATTGATTTTATGATTTGATATAATTCAATGAAAAATTGTAAATTGTAAATACATAGATGAACTGTATAAGTTTTTATCAAGCAAAATCCAACCATCCACGTTTTTTGTCACAATCACTACAAAACAATTAAATACATATACATAAGTTGACTTCTGTAAATGCGCATTTACGAAAGATGGATTTTGTATATGCACATTTACGGAGGTTGGATTTTGTATATGATATATGTATCCATGTGTCCAGTCACGTCATTGTTCCACATCATCTTAGTGTCCAATTAGGGTACGAGGTGTCATGCCAAGTGGTGTGCCACGTCATGACCATGTGTCCTTGGCTCCAACTAGATCACTGGATCGGGTGTCGAAGGGTGAGTGTTTATGAACTAACCTGGGGGGCAGTGGGGTAAAGTGCTCAGTGGAGTGTGGATTCTAGTAGTTTTAGGTGCTGGTGGAGGTGTTTTCCCAGTTGGGATAGGTCCTGGTGACAGGTCCATCGAATAATCGACCATCAAAATATCTTAGGTAGTGTAAGTGCATGAGATCTTCATAATCCCAATGCCTAGTGAGGCATGTAACCCCTCCAAGGCTGTGATCAATTGTCTACGTGTCCTAACAAGTCCACGCTAGGTGGAGCCATGTGAGATGGTACATAGGAATAAGGTCTGTGTGGGTGCCACGTGGATGCGGGGTGGATTTTAGACAGAAAAGGTCTGATAATTTTAATATGCCATAACTTTTGATCCCATGCTCAATCAGTCATTGGAAAGCTATCGACGAGTAGAACTGGACTATGGGTCCTTTATACTTTGAGTGGGATACAAAAAGAATGAATAGGTTTTGTGCACTAGAAATGTGTGTTAAGTTATAATCATGGTTAGCTGAGACACAACAATATTAATCCTTATTTAACCTTCTTGAGAGAGAGAACCATGAACAACACCTAGAAACCATGACACGATCCCTCTTTAGGGAGTCCATAACATCCAAGTTGCATATGGGCATCATGGATGGGTATCGGGTCCATGACCATAGTCAATGAAGGGAAATAAGAGCCTTTGACCCTAGACCTTTCTTCTTAGGATCAAGCACCATGGACGAGTCCTTGAACCTGTAATGTTCCCACTTTGGGACATCATCACAGGGCAGAGATTTATGATGACCAGAGTAGCCAGATGGATGTTATAGCGAGTACAGGGGTATTTGAGAGGCATTGTGGGGTCCATATTGCATTGATGATCATATTCCATCATTATGAGCCATTCCGCACAGGTTGGCTTTGGTTTCGTTGCATTCCGACGATTTCCAAGATTTTGACTATTTTGAGCTATAAGTCAATGGAATTCACTGAAGAGACTATTTTGATCTATAAGTCAATGGAATTCAATGAAGAGGTCATTTTGGGCAACATACTTGGAGGAACCTCTGTAATAGCTCATTGGAACCTGGAGGAGAAACACTACAGGATGGGATGGCTAGAAGTGACTTCAAAGGTTCAGTAGCTTCACAAGGAGAGGTAAGGAGCTTTTCTCAGCAAAAAGGTTAATTAACTAATTAAAGTGATTTGAATCACACTAATTAAATATTAACAAAATGAAAGTCACTTTGCAGGAACAAGGTGAGCCAAAATTATAAAGCAGCAAGGGCGGCCTCTTCCATTCATTCATGTATGCTTTATTCCTTTGATTTCTAGCTTCTAGCTATGAGTTCAATTATTAGGTTTTGAGGGTTTTGACTCCTTAACAAACCCTAGAGGACGATTCTATGGTGAAATATTCCACCTAGTTTGTCCCCGTAGCTTGGTCTCAAGCGCAATACGCTTCACACCATTCTAGTTCCGTATGTATCAAAGGGTGGAGGATTCTGGCCACTGCTTGCTCAGGAAGATGAGAGGCACACTAATTGGGTTTCGGGCATGGGGTGCACCATGCATTGAGGAGGGATTCATCCTAAATGAGGAGAAGGGATTCGGAATTCGCAGGGTTTCGACGGTAAGTGTCTTGGAATTAATGGTGGTTTTCTCGGTGCCTTTCGCGATGATTGATTTGTATGATATGGGCGTTCTAAGAGGAGGCACAATTATTTGAGGGTATTAGATCCAAGGATCTACTTCCAGATTTGAGGACTTGAGCACCTGTCTCATAATACAACCTCGATCTATCATCAGGAGAAGCTCTCAAGAGCATTTGAGGCCTCCAAGAAAATGACCATCTAGGGTTTCAGCCATCCAATGAGGCACACCATTCAAAGTGGGGATTTCCGTGATTCACAAAGATTGAGAGGATCTCTTTGGAGATTCTATTTCACCCTGAAGTCAGCCTTTACCATCAATCTCGATCTATCGGGCCATATATTTATTAGGTGATTTGGACACTCTTGGTAGCAGGCTGAATTATCTGTGGTCATCCGGGGGCTTAATTATCTCGGGGGGATTTCAGATCTACAGACATTGAGAGAGATCTGAGGTGATCTCACCATTTGGTTGTTCTACCTATCATCTGATCCATCATTTGGCATATTTATTAGGGTGATTGACACTTTTGGCAACAGAATGAAGTTATTGAGGGTTTCTATTGGAGTGTGGCATTCTCAACTAGAGAGTAAGGGTCCACATCCGCTTTCATTGGATCTTCATTTCATCCAGCCTTTGAGGCATCTGTATTAGCTTACATTCTTTTGTAGTAGCTCATTCTTGTTATCCATTGTCTATCATTTTGTCCATCTGTTGAGCATTCCTGATTGGCATCTTCATTGTAGCAGTGCTTCTATTTTATGAATAAAGAAGAATTGAGAGTTTTATTTTGTCTATCTATTGCATATGGTTGAGTATGTTCCATGGTTATTTCTTCTTGTTTATTTGTCAGATATAAACACATCTAAAAGGTGATCAACAAAGTGTTTGATGAAACACCACCGTGAAAAAGTTTTAAAAAGACACTAAAACTAACGGATGATCCTTGCATAATGGCTTGGGATCATTACAGCAGTATCGTGAGTTTAGATTCCTCACAACCGCTGGGATTAGCAGAGTTGCAATAAGATGGATATTCTTATCGGGATTGAGGAGTGTGAAAAGGAATATAAAACCATCAATAATTTCTAAGGGCTCATAACATTCCAATGGTTCCTAAATTCCATAAAAATCCTTGTTGGAGAAAAAAGAAGATTGCAGGTGGCTCAAGGCACCTGAGAAATTGAGCAGCCTTTGGGTGGAAATATCACTACCACTAGAGGGAGGGTTAGAGAACCCCACACCCAAGAGGGGAGCATTAACGCTGCTATAGTTGCAAGGTGCATTGGGAACCCGATCATAGGTGTAGGGCAAGGGTAGAAGCATATTGTTGAGGCACGAGAGGACAATGATGATGAGACATGTGAGGATGGATCGATTGAGGGTTATCCGGGGTAGCATGATGATAATGACTCTTGCACAGAGGCTATGATAGTGACTCTACCCCGAGGATAGTGATGATGACTCTGCACGTGAAGGCGATGCTTCAAGAAGCTTGAGGGAGGATGATGACCCCTTTGTGTGTAGCGGATAGGCAATGGGATGGATATGATGATAGCACGTCTCGTGCACTTATCACATACCATTGATGGACCTACACTCCTCAAAGTGGTGACACTAGTAGATCTACATACAAAATTCTAGAGATGGTGAGATTCCTATGGGAGCCGTGACACATATGTCACTTGTTCAGACATCCATGATATCCATGTCACATGAGGAGACCAGTGGCACGACATGTGTATGTTGGATGAGCCTAGTGTGAGGATGCACACCATGGACAGACCCACGTGTCCGTGAGGAGGTACAGACGTGAGGGGACCTTACACATGGCCGGGGATCAGCCTGAGGGATTGAGTCACAACTATTGGAGACTCCATTAGTTGGAGAAAAATTGCAGGACACCGGACAGTTGATGGAGCACTTATTTCTAGGATCAACTTGCCGTGATGAGGATGCACTCTTTATATGTCAGGATGACCATAGCACGCGGTTTGACATAATCCATATGGGATCCAACCACGATGATCAGTGGCAAAAGCCGAGTGCAAGAGGATACAACTACTCATACAAAGATATATAGTGTGATTCAGGGGGAGATAGCATCTAGTGATGGGGTGTGGCATACGTGGAGTACCTGTAAACACGAGACAATTTGGACAATTTAGCACATCTTGGCGCAGAGAGTGTTTTTGGGGCCTCCAGAGTTGGCAATTGACAGATGGGATGACTTAGCAATGAGGGTCCAGATGCCACCACAAGATGACCATGATTAGGAGTCACACCACTTGGCAACACATTTGAGAGTTAGTGAGGCTATGATCAGGTACCACTAGACGCCTTGATGACATGCATGCAAAGGATGGAAGGATTGTCATGAGACATCAGCAATGTGGAGCTCAGGCGGAGGATTTTCCATGGATGATTACCACACTCTCTGGGAGAGAGTATATGTGATGAGAAATGACTACCAAAGAAGCTGTTGACATTACACATTCATCGAGAGTTAGTGAGATGGCATCATGAGGCTTTGAGGATGAGTTGGAGATGGACCGACTCACCCATGTGTTGAGTTGGAGGGCACTCGAGGATTCTGAGAGGCACACAAACCGCCTTCTAGAATCAAAGTCTAGATTAGATGAGTCTCTTGAGGAGATCCTTCAGAGATCCACTTCATCTACCTTAGTGGACACTCAGATGTATCAGCCAGTCACGTTGATAGAGGATGTTGATGATATAGCAGAGGATCACCAGCTTGTTTGGAGACACTTCCATTTGTGTCTTGGAGTGGTTGATCTCCATATATATATTGATCCAAGAATTTCCAAGACCTGACATAACATGAGTCCTAGGAGATGTCATGAGTATGCCGGAGCATACGACGATGAGGGATAGTTCACAGGAGTCATGCCGGAGGTGTATGGTGGCATTCGTAGGGGTATAGTGCCTTGCAGTGAGGAGACACACCTAGGGGAACATGCATATGTCAACTCTTTGCAACAACACCTAGTTATGAGATCACCTTCACCATTTCAAAAAATTGCATGGTAGATGAGATATGGAGTTTGGTTGACCAGCAGTCAGATGAGTTACTTCCGGACATACCTCGATGAGTGGGGTCTAGTGATGACTACAAAGCAGCAATTATCATGGATAATGAAGGGATCTAGCTCTCGTCGAATCTTTGGGATTGACTAAAGCATGTATTTTCCATTCCTACCGCCATCGATAAGTCTGTATTAGTCATTCCTATTGACACTTTTATCATAGATAGTAACATGAGGAGGGATAGTCATGGTTGGAGTGGCATGGAGAGTGAGTAGGCCTAGACTACATGAAAATAGTACTTTTACGGCATACAACAAAATGGAGGTGGACCGTTTTAGGTAGACAATTGAGACTTGGTATGTGACAATGAGCATCATAGACCAGCATTTATCGTGATGAGAACAAAGTACTTCAGACATGATCACCTGTTAATGTGATGTACCAACAGACTAGAAGTGGATAACTTCCCAACTTTTACCATGGGATGTGGGTTTTCATTTGGCTAGTAGGATGTCTAACTACATGGTGACCTAGGGTTCACCATAGAGTCACACACTCCACCTTGGATTGGTTTCGAGGGAGCCTGCAGGTACCTGTCCTATGGAGCGAGACATTTCCTCCCTCTTGATCATCATAATAGGGAATGGAGATGTTTGGAAAGGTACTACTTGTACAAAGATGCCTATAATAACTACGCTTTTGGACACTGTGTCCACTGGTCACATGTATTTTAGCCGGAGGACCCAGAGAGGAGGGTTCGTGGATGTATGCGGTGGGGGCGACAACATAATGTGAGTAGTGCTGTCAACATGAGGATTCCCATGAGGGTTAGCATGGGACCCGGTGGATTGTAGGTGGATTGCCAGTTCATTGACTCCATAAGGGAGAGGATCGATGGTAGGGAAAGTTACTTATAACTTCCATTGATCTTCTCTGTTGAGAGATGACATTGGCGGGGGTGTCTCACAGAGTTCTGGCATTACCTCATTCTCGCATCAGCATATGCAAATGATGGAGGCCATGTGGATCTTGGCAGATATTCGAGATGGACTCATTCTGAGATGAGGTCATGGGTCAGGTGCAGGAGGTTAAGAGGATTGATATCTTCCAGGACTCCAGCTCTTCTCACAGAAAATTGCGTCACTTCCGAGCATGGGATCCAGTGGGTGGAGTGCACTATTTTTCATCGTTGGATGGTTCTACTATGTTTCCCATAGGTGGACATGGGATCCCGGCATTTTACTTGGAGGGATTTGGGGTATTCTTTTGAGGACAAGCAATTTTCTAGTTGGGAGGACTCAGAATAGTCCCCTGGGGACATCATCATAAGGCAAAGATTTATGATGACCAGAGTAGCTGCATGGATGCTATAGCGAAAGTACAGTAAGATTGAGAGGCATTGTGGGGTCCATCTGCATTGATGATCATATTCCATCATTATGATCCATTCCTCGTAGATTGGCTTCTTTAGTTTCATGGTATCCGACGATTTTCAAGATTTTGACTATTTTGAGCTATGGGTCAATGGAATTCACCTAAGAGGTCATTTTAAGCACACATTTGAGGAACCTCCTCAGTGGCCAGCTCATTGGAATCGAGGAGAAACACTATAGGATGTGATGGCTATAAGTGACTTTCACAAAGGGCCGTAGCCACAAGGAGAGGTAAAAAGGAGCTTTCAAAGGTAAAAAGGTTAATTAATTAATTAAAGTGATTTGTTCAATTAATTAAATATTACCAAAATGAAAGTCACTTTTGAGGGACAAGGTGAGCCAAAAGTATAAAGGAAAAGGCAAGGGTCCTTCTCATTCATTCATGTATGTTTATCTTTTGATTTCGGGCTTCGAAGCTAGTGAGCCCAACATCGGGTTTTGAGGGTTTGACTTAACAAACCCTAGAGGACGATTCGGGTGAAAGATTCCACCTAGTTTGTCCCAAGATTTTTCTTGGAGATGCAATACGCTCCTACACCATTCTAGTTCCAGACTCCACCAAGGAGGATCTCCCACATCAGCTGGTTTCTGTGAAGATAGAGAGAGATGACCAATCGGGGGTTTCCAAAGCAGGTACCATTTATTGAGGGAGGATTCGTCCTAGTTGAAGAGAAGGGATTCTGGGAATTCCAAGTAGTGGGTTTCCTTTGCGGGTGTCTTGGCACTTTCATTCTTGGTGGTTTTCCGAGTCTTTCAAGTGGAGGATTGATTTGTATTGAGAGTGGGGCATTTTTCCCAAGAGGAGGCTTAATTCATTATTTGGTAGGGTATTCCAGATCTTAAGGATCTGTAGCCCCAGATTTGGTGATTTGAGCACTTGGGTTCTCACATGGGTCCTCGACCATCATCATCATCATTGT
Source organism: Picea sitchensis (assembly GCA_010110895.2). NCBI lineage: Eukaryota > Viridiplantae > Streptophyta > Pinopsida > Pinales > Pinaceae > Picea > Picea sitchensis. The sequence goes on from SNQJ01S0048794.1 coordinate 62,396, forward strand.
GGAGATTTTAGAGCATTTCTGGAGGCCTCCTTCAAGAAAATAATTATCTAGGGTTTTAGTCATCCAGCGGGCTCACCATTCAGTTGGGGATTTCAGACTACAAAGATTGAGAGGGATCTTGGAGATTCGTCACCTGCCAAGCTCTTACCATCATCTCGATCTATCACTAAGTATATTTATTAGGGTGATTGGACACTTTTTGGTAGCAAAATAATATCTAGGGTCTACCATCCAAAGGGGTGCACCCATTCAGTTGGGGATTTCACATTCATCGTGTGAGATTGAGAGGGATCTTGAGATTCAGTCACCTAGGTTGTTCTACCATCACCCGATCTATCACAGCATATTTATTAGGTGATTGGACACTTTCTTGGCAAGGTAATGAAGTTATTTGAGGGTTTCACTTCTCTATCGAGTGGCATTCTTCACTGGAGAGTTTTAAGTATCTCGAGATATATGCTCAGATTGATCTTCATTTTCATTCACTTTCAGAGGCATCTTTTTGCATTGAAGGAGCATTTTGTAGCATCTCATCTATTGTCTATCTTCTGGCCATCTGCTGAACATTCTAGATCAACATCTTCATTGTAGCAGTGTTTCTATTTTATGAATAAAAGAAGAATTGAGATGTTTTGGCTTTGTCTATCTTATTGCATATTATTGATGTGGCATAACTCCATGGTTATCTCTTTCTGTTATTTGCTGCATACACACATATAAACACATCTAAAAGGTAGATCAACAAAGTTTTTGACGAAATACCTCACTCAGAAAAAGTTTTAAAAAGACACCAAAACAATGATGATCCTTGCATAATGGCTTGGGATCATTACAAAACCTCTACATCTGAACTCTATTGTTTAAAAATCACTTCCAAGGGTGTTATGGCCACCATTGCTACATTAGTTGTGCACCAAGAATGTGTCTAGAGGTACAACCAAGGTCACAAGAGGAGAATTATAGGCCTTATTCCATAAATGACACTTGCTGGTCTCAATTTCCATGTACAACACTTACTACCCATAAATCTTCTACAACCATAATTTTGAATGCATCCTTGAATGACCAAAGGAGACCCTTGTACATTATCTCTAGCCTACTATATGAATACAAGTACCATGATTAAACCACAACCTATTCCCTAAATGATATTTTTTCTCAAGCAACACAACATGAATAATTTTGGAGGCCATGGTTGGGATTATTTAACATCCAAGTGGGATACATGTGCCATGAGTAATTTTTTTGCACTAGAAATGGTCTTCAAGGTCTAAACATAGTTTGGGTAGGTTGACAAGAGGCTTAAGCCCTAAATGAACCTTCTAGAGCTCTAGTTATATAGTTAAGGGAGGAAAACACATGGGCCTTAGGACATAAATTCCACTTCTCATGCTTAATAACCTTGAACAACATTTGCAAATCACAACATAAACCCTCTCGAGGGGTTTTTGGCATCAAAGTTGGATATGGGTTCATTATGATCTTTTGTGCACTATGCATGGTCCACAAGGCCTTAAACATGGTATAAGAAGGAAAAAATGCACCTTGAGATATTGTTGAATCTTCTCAACCTTAGGATCCTTGAACAAGTCCTCATACTAACACATGAGTCCTTTGGAGTTGTTATTTGTAAGCCTTTGAGTGGGATATAAGTGTCACGAGTAGTTTTTGTGCACTAGAAATGGGTATACATAACCATGCCACATGGTTAAAGGGGTAAACTAGGGACTTAAGAGATAATTGAACCTTCTTGAGTTGAAGTGCCATGAAGAAACCCTAGACATAGCAACATGATCCCTCACTAGGGTTCTTTTACCTAGGAGTTGGATATGGCTTCTATTAAGTTGTTTCACACACTCTCTTGTCGAGGGCAAGGTGACAACCATCTGAAGGAAAATTTCACCCAGGAGAAAGAAACAACCAATTCAAGAAGGTTCACATACTGAGGTGAGTACAAATGTGGGTACTTATGTATGTGAAATCCCCTAGAAACCAAAAATCCTGATGTATGTGAATTGTTCTTCAAACACACATAATCCTTTCCCTTTAAGGGATTCCATCGCTGCCTCTGTGACCTTGGAAGGCTTATTTCCTATGAGTATACTTTTGCATTACTATAAATGATTAGTATATATACCGGTATATATACTCAATATATATACCGGTATATACGTTGAGTATATATACCGATATATGTACTAATCATTTATCCTTTATACTTGGCAAGCTCTTTTCCTATGAGCATACATCTGCGTTAGTATAAAGGATTAATATATATACTAGTATATACTGAGTATATATACCAGTATATACACTCAATATATATACTGGTATATATACCTAGTATATAAACCAGTATATATACTCAATATATATCAACACATATACCTAGTATATATCGACATATACATGATGATGATGATGATGATGATCACTGACCAATTGGTCTATGGGACCGTAAGAAGGTAAGTGATTACTTCAATTTCTTTAAAATTGTAGTTGTGTGCTCAAAAAACATGAAGAGAAGTATTCCAAGATCATCATAGTTTTGATTAATTAATAGGTTAGTTTTGATCACCGTAGTGTTTTTCATCTTCTATCTACTTAGTGTCGCAAATGTGACAAATTCTCTCATCCCATTGTGTTTTGGGAGCTGTCCAATGCCCAATTTCATTATGTAACAATGTTGATTTCCTTCTTTGCACTTCTCAAAACTGAGAGACAATTTTGATCTTCTAAATTAGGGTTGACCACCTCCTTATAGTATCTTAATTTCCTTTTATCCAATAATTCTTTATCACACCACATATTCTCCTTAAATTTAGAAGTGATATTCTACAGGATGGCTTCTTCTTGTATTCCCCAATGATTTAGAGATTTGACATCTTTATGTCATCCCACTTGAACAACTAGTGGTTTTGGGTAGAGTTTGAAGTAATTTTGGGGAGCCTCTTGTCATCCATGTTGTTTATCTTGTTTTTGTACGTTAGGTATCTAATTATAGCAATGTTCTTAATGGGGGAAAGGCTTGCTTTTATGATGAGTATATGATAGGGTGTATTTCCCTTAATTTTGAGATTATAAGTTATAAAATTCTTTTGGATATGTTCTATCTTTCTCGAGGATTCTCTAGATATGCTACAACCCCAAACTTCACATAATAATATTTTTACTTATGTGAAGAATTCATTTTTTGTTTTATACATATTAAATGTAGATATTTATATCAAATTTTAATTTTAATTTTATTTGTAATTATATTTGTATATTTTTCTTATTATTTTTATTTATATCTATATTTTTATAATATTATAAAAAAATTAAATTTAGATACAATGATGTCAACATTATTATTTTATTATATATTTATATATCTCTAGATATTAATATATTTATATACTTCTAAATGACAAGAAAAATAAGAAATAAATATGAAAGAATCAAATTGGTGTATGAGACCCTTTTGTTTGTGGGAGAAGGAGCCCCCTCTACACATGTATTTGACATTAAAATCTTTGGAATATACATACCTTACTCTCTTTGGATTTGAACTTACTACCTCTTAAAAAAAAACACATATTCTTAACCATAAACCCTACTTAAATTATATACATAGTCATATATACTCAATGTTAATAAATTCAAAAAACAACTTATTATCATTAAACTAAAATTCAATATACAACTTAATGCTATATATGATGTTTAAATAAGTGAAATCAAATATTATACAACTTAATGATATATGTATGTGATATTTCAATAGATTTAAACAAATTTTGAAAAATAATTGAAATTACATATTTTAATAAATTAAATAAGTTGAAATGACATATAATAAATATCTTCTTCCCATTATTAAAGACGCTGCATGCATTCAAATCTATATTTAAGATATTGTATACATTCAAAAAAAACACAATTTGAGTGTAAAATGGCCAAATTCCCAGCTAAAATAAAAAATTAAACTTTTAACAACAAATTGAACATTGAAACAATACCATAACTGCACATATTCACCATTGGCGATCCTTTATAACCTGATACATACAACTATAAATGCATCCACTGAAACGTTTTATAACTAAAAGGTACATTTAATTATAGGCAATCCATCATAATCCCAATGAGCAAAATAATTCAACACAAATGTGTCCATGGTTTTTCTTATCATGGTAAAAAAAAAATAAAAAAAATTATACATCCAATAACTATCTAGCGGTTAACACTAACTGTATCTTATTCATAACTTTCGATAACAGTTTTCCTGGATCACAACAACCATATTACTCTCTGATCCACTCATAGCATCAGTGATCATTTTTTCGACTTTTGCTGATGAGGAATCATCTAACAGGCGCAATTATTTGAACTTGCTACTCTTCTTATTAACACTCTTCAACCTGCCCTTGCCAAGATGATGCTCAAGCAATGGTATTAAATTATTTAGCTGAGTCATAGAATTCACATAACGTGCTTAGTTACAAGGGAAACAAACATCACCATTCCTACAATCCTAGATTTGAAGGTGATTTAGAAATATTGAATAAGTACCTAGTAGTCTTGTTTCCATTGAATTTGGTATTTTCACCTTCCCACTAACCTACCTGCACAAAGACCAGAGGAAAGTGAAAGCATTTTCAATGTCCCTTGACCAGATTTGGGATTTTACAGACTAAAATCTTCTCATAGAAGTCTTCTGATATGCTTTCTTTCAGATCTGACATTCACTATGGTGCCCAATCTAACACTATTGTTGTTTAAAGGTGGGTTGAATATTCAGATCCAGACGAAGTACCATCTTGGAGGAATAGAACATCAATTAATTTGTGGCGCCCTCTGGATTATTTCATCTTTATCCCTTCATGATCCTATGGCCATTGGAGACGATGGTAATATATTCTCTGCAGTCGGGCGCTTATTTTGACACAAAAATTAATATATTTTGACACAAAAATTAATATTTATAGCGCTTCTCAACATTGAGTCATGATAAATGGGAGTCACATTTTGTGATTCCATACTTCAGATCAGGAAATCATGGATGTAGAGGAACAATACAACACCAAAACCCTCATAAGAATCCTCCTTGTTTCTACTGCACACTGTTGAAAGCAAGGGTTAGACAAGAAACATATAATTAATCTTAGACACACTCACAGATCTGTGTATAGTCTGTTGCACCAGCTGTAAGGTTGAGTTGAGGGTTTGGGAAATAAGTAACAGAAAATCTGAGTTTTCACCCATGAGTTGCACTATAGCCTCCATTTTCAGTGCATGCAGCATCCTTCGCTCCCCTCTCCCACATTAGTTAAATTTAATCGATTCCTAAATCATATCGATAGAAAGAGGCAGACCTTGGAAGGAATATGAACATGACCACTAAAGCTTGCCTCCTGACCAAGACTGTAATTAGATATGGTCCGAAAATGGGAGGGGGCCATTAACCCTATGCATAAATATATATCATGGCTGGATGAAAAAATCCTCTTCCTTACTGTCTGCCGAACCGGTTACCTGAAGGAACAACAAAAGCCATGATTATGGCGCTGCTTGATTGCATCAAAACGCAAATACCACCACCATATAGGGCGAGATATCATCCCTCCAAGTCTCGGATGAGCCAGAGGGCAGATTGGTAGAGCCTGACTATATATGGATATTTTATGTACGGCATAAAGGAATCTAACCACCTAATTTCTTCAAACATGTTTATATTTTATAAAACACTGAATTAACCAAAATCGAAGTTTCATTGGACACTTACCATAATAGCGTCACAACTTTCAACATTCCCAGCGCTATGACTGGGCAATAACAATCCCCATCCCAGTCTCAGGAATTGTAAGCACTCCTATGTAGTCTTCCTTATCATCGTCCTTGGGTTGTTGGGCATCCATGGAAGCTGCAATCAAAGGAAGAAGAAACTTCTCCTCCTCGTCCTCTACTTCATGACTGCCTTTTTCCATGACTTATGCGACAAAACAACCTTTTCCCATGACTTCTGCGACAAATAAAGGGATTCGAGAGTAAATCCATCACCATGCTTCAAGCTTCCATGGCCATGCAATTACACAAAACAGGGGATTCGAGGGTAAATGCAGGGTGAGGCAATCTTGGCCAGAGTTTTTTCAAATTCAAAAATGAGCGCAGAATGAGTAAAAAATTAGAGGTGCAACATTCGCGTGACCTCACGTCTCTTCGACCAGCTCATTGTACTATGCGACAAAACAACCTTTTCCCATGACTTCTGCGACAAATAAAGGGATTCGAGAGTAAATCCATCACCATGCTTCAAGCTTCCATGGCCATGCAATTACACAAAACAGGGGATTCGAGGGTAAATGCAGGGTGAGGCAATCTTGGCCAGAGTTTTTTCAAATTCAAAAATGAGCGCAGAATGAGTAAAAAATTAGAGGTGCAACATTCGCGTGACCTCACGTCTCTTCGACCAGCTCATTGTACCTCAGGTCCCGTCAGGAGTTCACGATGGTTTTTGTTATGCCGAAGGATTGGAGGTTTTTGTTATGCTGGAGGAATGATTGTCGTTATCCATTTCATGTTTGAGGGATGACATGCATGCAGAAGCTATGAGAATTACATCCATTCAACATTGAGTACATGAACCATGCCGTGGATAATGCTTGCTGGAAGACAACCTAAACGGAAGCGGAGGTCGCTGGAGCGTGGACGTCGAGTGGGTGGCGGGGGGATGGTCATGGTCCATATCAGCATGAATGGGAAGCCTGCTGACAGAGTCTTAAAGACTCTGCAGTAGGCTACTGGATATTGCTCGCCAATTTCTCTTGGTCATACTGGTCCTTGGTTTTATGGATGTTGTACCTTTCTGATGGGATATTGCATCACTATGGTTCTCTCTACAAATAACCGTTCATGACGGGGACTATTCCGTCACTTGCTCAGTCTGTGTGACATCTTTTCAAATGTTATGGATTTTATGCTATCAAATCCCTCCCCAACATGGATGTTGCCTCACGCATGCTGCAAACAAAAGTACGAGGAACCAGATTTGAAGGAAAAAGATCTGGAAGTGCTTAGCACATAGGTTGTAGAAGAGCTTTTGGTTATGGCGCGACACCGAATGGGAGCAACGAGGTGGAGACAGGAGATAAGAGAGGAAGAACATGCAGAGTTGGTCCAGTCCATCCAAGCTCTGCAGATTCAGGTGCATGGCTTATCCACTCAGTTGCTCACAACAATGGAAATTCTGGTGGAGTAGAGGCAGGGACAACATCAATTCCAAGAAGAATGTGCAACAATTCGATCAGACGTTGAAGAAATGAGGATTCGTT
>SNQJ01S0048794.1:70033-93908 GCA_010110895.2 Picea sitchensis
CTAGGAAGTTAATGATTGAAATCACAGCCATTTATTTTGTGTGACTACTAAAAATATTCCAACGATATTTAATCTTGTCCATAGAAAACTTATTAAGCACTAAACCCCTATTAAATCTGCCCATTGTCAATAGGTATACACCTTTCGGCTTAACTAGAAGCAATTTTTATATACTGTATAAGACATAGACATACTTAAACACTATGAACATTTTTGCTAGATACCAACCTGTTTTTGCCTCTTATGCAAAGGATGATTTTGTGACTTCGTATGCTTCCTACTTTTGCAATTTCTTGGAGACTCTTTAATTTTTTTTTCTCTAATTCTATTAAAAAATATAAAAATGTACACATGATATGAAAGAATATGGTTATTTTCTCCTTGCAAATTGGGTTATATTATTCCACAATAAGTGCATTATTTAGTTTGGAAGTTTAAAAAAAAATTAGAACATGCATAGGTATGCTATAAAATAACACAATTACTTTCATCTTCCATTCCAATGTTATATTTGTATTACAATTAATATTATTATAGGTAAATGATTTCATAATGCCCCAAATACTTGTATAGTCTTGTCACACTAATTGCTATCATTATATGTATTTGCTAGCATAATGATTTAAATATGGTAGTTATTTTGCATTGCTTCTATAAACATACACCATGTTATGATTGAATTGTTAGAATTGTCAATGCGGAAAACACAATTCACATATGATAATTAACAATCACACATATAAGAAACATAAGGATTTCACGTGGTTCACCCAAACGTTGGGCTATGTCCACCAAGCATAGGTATCAGTTTTCTTATTATTCAGATCATGGAGATTACATCGGATTGACAAGTTCTCACTCTGTCTCTCACACAGTCATTTTGCCTCTACGAGCTTACATGCATTTATACATTCACACAAGAAACTGATTATTAAATGCAATCCCTACCCATATTCTAACTTGGTCTATTTGGTTGTAACCAACGTAGAATAATAGGATCCATATCCATCATTAGAGGAATTCGTTGTCACCAAATCCCAACAATCTCCACCTTGACAACAATTAACCTGATACCTTGCTCCTACCTTTTGTTCATCACCTTTTCTGCAAGCCAAGAGAAGCCAAGCACCACTGCAAATTCTCTAATAAAACTGGTTTCATGATCTTGCCTGTGTGACTTGCACGAGTTTGGATTTCCTTAGGGGTCACTCCACCTCCAACGTGTCTTCCACAACTTTGTTGTGAAACATATTTAGTGATAGATCTCCTCCTCTCCAAGACACCTGTAAAATATACATTACAATTATCACAGACCATCTTAGTGTAACCATTATAGATGACATTTGTGTTTCTCAAACGCTGAAGCACCCATTTCACTGCAACACCTGAATCTGTCACGCATCTGACAATGTCATTAGCATGTGAAACATCTGGTCTTAACCATTTCATCACATACAACAGACCTCCTACTGAACTTACACAAGACATAACCTTTTCTTCTTTATATACATGCCCTATGCTTGAAGAAAACTTATAATGGAAAGCAAGAGGGATAAAAATTGGTTTCACAATGTTCATACTGAACTCCAACCACAACTTACCATTACCATCTATGTATACTTCTATGCCCATAATTTGTTTTGCTGCTCCTTGATCCCTCATCCGAATTGTCCTGTCCACCCGAGTCATTTTATTACTAATTTTATCCATGCTTCAGCTTGCATCGAGCATATCATCAACAAATAACATCAAGACTATGAATGTACTATAAACTATATAGTCATTCCTACCCTTTGAAAAATTATGACTCACTATGAAGGATTCAAACCTCTTGTAGGCCATACAATGAATTATCTAGCATACAAACAAATTTACCGTTGCGATCTTGAATCAACCTTTTTTTTGTTGTTCCATACATAATATATCTCTGTCAATGATGACCTTATGAGAAGTAGGATCCCACACACAACATCCCTTTATACCACCATCATAACTTGCAGAGATATAAAACAAGCAAGAATTCAAAAACAAATATTTTAAGTCTGGAAATGATTTGCTACTTACCAGTACCTGCAATTATTTCTTGCTCTTATGACCTTGATGCTTTTGCCATAAATAAGAAGATACATCTGTCACTTCAGATTCCACTTCAGTACTCCCTTCCATCTTATAAAAGTTATCAAACTTTGTTGCCTTCATCACTACTAAACTACCTTTCGACAATGTGAGTGCTCCGCCTTGACCTGTATACTTATATCCACAAGAATCCAACACTGTCAATGAAATCAAATTTGATTTAAGCTCAGGTACATATCTAACATCCGTTAATTCCCTAACAATACCATCAAACATCCTGATTCTAATACTGCCGACCCCAATAGTTTTACAGGGAATAACATTTCCCATAAACACTACACCCTCATCAACATATTGGTAAGAAAATAACCAATTACTATGTGAGTACATGTGGTGGGAGGCACCTGAATCTAACTGCCATTCTTCTTGATATTGTAAATTACTAGAAACGAATAAAACTTGATCAATCATACCTGAATTTGTTACAACCAAATTTTGTTCCTTCGTAGAGTTTTTCTCAGATTCCTTTCTCTTCCAACAATCTTTCTTGAGATGTCCTGTTTTTGCCACATTACCAACATTTTTCTTTACCCTTTCTGTGTCTTGACTTAGATCAAGAAAAAATTCTCTCATTCTTCTCTTTAGTTCGACCTCTGACCAACATCGCCTCTGAAGTTGAGGTTTCTTTACTAGATTTTCTCCTCATCTCCTCAGCCAGCAAAGCTCCCACAACAGAGTCATAATATAAAACATCTGCTGAGCTAAATCTAATAGAGGTGACTAGATTATCCCAAGACTCAGGCAACAAACACAATAGTGTAATAGCCTTATCCTCATCTTTGAATTTAACTTCCATACTAGTCAATTGAATTATAAGGGTATTGAAGGTATTTAAATGGTCAACAACTTTTGTACCTTCTTTCATCTGCAAACTGTACAAATGTCTCTTCAAGTAGATTCTGCTCGTCAAGGTTTTCGTCATATATAGACTTTCTAACCTGCTCCATAAGCTTGATGTTGTATCATTTCCTACAATATTAAACAAAACTTCATCCGCCAGACATAAACGAATGGTACTAAGAGCTTTCACATCCAGATATTCCCATTCCCATTCCGTCATGGCTGTTGGTTTCTTTGACTTGCCTGCCAATGCTTTTTGCAACCCTTGTTGCACCAGTAAATCCTGCATCTTAAGCTTCCAGAACTCAAAGTTGTTTTTACTGCTGAACCTTTCAACTTCAAACTCCGAACTCTACATCTTAGCTATTAGCACAAAAAACTCCTAATTCCCAAATCACTGCTTATAATAACCAAGGTCTTTTAAAATATAACGTGGAAGAAAAAATAGTATAGTCACCACACGGTTTAATAAAAAATCCTTTTACTAACTTCTCCTTTTATCTAAAATAAAGAACACCTTTTAAAACCTCCACATTTTAAATATTATATTTAATCCCAAATATAATAAACCTTTACTCAATTAAAAAACTTTTTACTTTCTCCCACGTGACTTTTGTTCACGTTTCCCTTTTTAAAAATAAAGTGCACATTTCATAACTTAAAACTTTTGCAAAAAAGGACCATACGTTAAATTCTTTTAACTCCATAAGACAAGCGAATAAATTAAAGAGATCATGACTTTGGATTTAATAGAGTCGCCGCACCTCACGCTACCACTGGAGTGCGGTGATCTCAAAGGTCTCCGCACCTCCCGAGACACTTGGAGTGCGATGATCTTAATTAATTTAAGAGGAGTCTCCACAATGTACCACATAGATGGATTGCGACGATTTCAATATTTTTACGTGAGCGTAAGGTCAAGTAATAATACGTCGCACCCTTTGAAAGGAGGGACCCGTAGAGATGTAGAAATCTATGCACTTCACACAGATGCTGTTGCTCCTTCAAAATTTGATGCCCTCTCCTCTAACCACTTGTGATACCACTTGTTAAAATTGTCAATGCGAAAAACACAATTCACATATGATAATTAATAATCACACACATAAGAAACATGGGGATTTCACGTGGTTCACCCAAACGTTGGGCTACATCCACCAAGCATAGGCATCGATTGTCTTATTATTCAGATCATGGAGATTACCTCAGATTGACAAGTTCTCACTCTGCCTCTCACACTTAGTCATTCTGCCTCTACGAGATTACATGAATTTATACATTCACACAAGAAACTGATTATTAAATGCAATCCCTATCCATATTCTAACTTGGTCTATTTGGTTGTAACCAACACATAATAATAGGATCCAGATCCATCATTAGAGGAATTCGTTGTCACCAAATCCCAACATGAATTTCCCTAGTATTTTGGATTGTTGCTTGAGAGACTCTCACTAGTTGAATGCCATGTTGAATCCTCCCGAAGTTTTGATCCTAAAGGACTTCACTTCTCCTCTTTAGATGGGAAACTTTCAACATGTTGAATCCTAACAAAATTGAAAAATGCCAATAATGGTTTATAGATAAGATTGAGGATTGAAAATTGAATTCATATAATGGTACTTCATCTAGATAGTGGATTGATGTGACATTTCTTTGTATGATACCTTTATATAGAATCTTTATCTTGGACACACCACAACAATTTTACAAATATAATTAAATAGAGATATGGAACTAGAAGTAATTTCTAGTCTAGTCTTCTTATTAGGTATTCAACCCGAACCATTATAGTGGAAATTGTTATCTAGTCTCCATAGAAATTTGAATATACAAGGTTGAGTTTTGTTGGTTGAATATGCTTTTGGGCATCTAAACTGACCTCTTGACCATATGCCTTAGTTTTTTTATCTACTAATATCCAAACTATTGTCACTTTCAAACGTGATTAAGTTCATTACTACTCCTTGTCCTATGAAAGAATTTTGGACATAAGTAACATAATTTGAAGATATCCATAATTGGAAAATAAATAGATATAGTTAAAAACTTATTTGAAACATACAATTTTGTGTTGATGAAAAATGTACACATGCTATAAGTAAATCTGGTTATTTTCTCCTTGCAAATTGGGTTATATTATTCTACAATAAGTGCATTATTTAATTTATAAGTTTTTTTTTTTTAAACTAGAACATAAGTTTTTTTTTTTTTTAAACTAGAACATGCATATGTATGTTATAAATTAGCACGCTTACTTTCATCTTCCATTCCGTCATTATATTTGTATATAATTAATAGAATTATCTATGAATATTTTCATAAAACCCCAAACACTTGTATAATGTAGTCACAACACTTGCTATCATTTATGTATTGGTTAGCATAATGATTCAAAGATGGTACTTATTGTGCATTGCCTCCACAAACATCCCTCAAATTGTGATTGACTTTCCTTAGTCTTTGAATTATTGGTTGAGAGACTCCCACTAATTGAATGCCATTGGCTCCAATTTTACTGTGGTGAACATGATTTTTTATATGTTAGTAAATTTGTTGAATTTAAAGAATGGACTCAAGTTTTTGCATCCATTTATGAAAGGTTGCATTGTTGAGCTCTCTTTTTAATAATGATAGGTCAATGTTCAAATTAATTTTGAAGGGAGCGTGGCTATTAAATGATGTTAATCTTTGTTGTACAAATGTCACAAACTTTTTTGGGGGGTTGAACTTCATTGATAAATGTATGGCATATGAACATGATCGATTTCATGCTTTCTATTATTTGACCTCATCCAAGTGGGCATCCAAGAAGCATGTTTTGTTTAACTACATCGAATTGTTTTTGTCATTGCAACTTCCAAATGTCATTACTAACTTGGAGTTAGGAAATGCTTGTAAGATGTATTAATAATCTAGGTAGATCAACAAATTTGAAGTGCAAAAGAGAAAGTGAATGGATTATTAAGCTAATGACGAGGATAATGGACTTAAATCATAATTAGAAAATTAACTATCATGTACACCCATGTTTTCCAAGTGTTTACAAATATACAATAGCAGTATTTAATACTTATCACATCATCATTCAATTTTATGTTGTGTCTCATTATGTATTTCTTGGGAATGGGTGGATTCTAATTAAGGTTTTTAGGAGTATTTTATGTATTCAACTATGGTCTTTGATTAAAATCCAATAACATAATTGAAACTTGGGTTCATTATGAAGTGTAAACATAATCTAGAAAACCTACTAAACTTCTATTTACAATAGTGTTTGTGCCTACATCATTATCTGGTTGAATCATTTTTTTTCTTTCAATAGGGCACTTCTGGAGTGATTATGAAACATATACATAATCCAAAATACCAGCTACCACACCTTTAACTACAAATATGTTTTCACTTGCATCATTCCTTGGATGAGTTATCTAGAGAATGATCCAAGTATAAACTCTACTGTGAAAATAAGTGCTTATGTTATAGAATCACCTGAGAAGTTCCCTATTGAGAGAAAAGTTTTGACTCAACAAGAGAATTCCACAAGTACCAACATGTTTGTAAATAAAGGTGTGGTAGGAATTATAGATTCTATTTTTGTTTCATAATCACTCCATAAGTTTCCCTTGAAGGTAAAATTTTGACTCATCCAAAGAAAAAACACATGAATATTTTGACAAGCACATACTTTAATACAACATTGTCTTTGTGTTACTAAAATTTATTGTCTTTTGATTTTTGCATGAAATATAACCAGAAGACAATTGCATTTTTCTATGAAATTCCCATCTCATAGTGTTGTGTTTTCCCTTAAAAAATGCCTCTACTTGATTTGTCAAATGTCGTGGATATTCGACTAGAAAAAATCATCACAACATATCTTGTATTATACTGATTTCTTTTTATTAATGCATGTTTATTTCCTTAGATCTCTGATTTATTATCACTAGCTTATTGCTTAGATTATGAAAAATAAATGAATATGAAAATGAAAGAACAAGCAAAAGAACACACCATCCACACAATTGAACACAAAATGTATCTTGGGAAAACCAATACGGGATAAAACCTAGCTAGAAGGTGAAACATATGCTCTACTATCTTTTCTTCAGTTATGAAATGAAAATACAAAGAAAGAGACACTCAATATTGAGCTGCCTTTAACATTGTGGTCTGACTAACTGCTACAAAATATTATTCCTCCTCCGTTATGCTCTCAAATCCACTCCTAGATGCTATGCTCAAATATGGAACAAGTACAATGCTAAAGAATGGAACCCCTTCTCTTCCTAGTGGCATGGTATTTAACATAGCCTGATAGTTGTCTAGGGTTAGGGTTTTTGCATCCTCAACCCTCAATTAGTGATAAGGTTTTGAAACTTCTAGAACCTTGTTGAAATTCCACATGTGGCTAGCTCCACATATGTGAGTAATTTGGGCTAACATGGCATCCACTCGTACCATGGTGGTCAACAAGTTAGGTCAACTTACAAAAGGCATAACTTTCACATACGAGATCCGATTAAGGTGATTTTTGCACCATTGGAAAGGTCTCGATGCGAAGAACAATTTCAAGGGATTGTAAGCTATGCTTGCAAATTTTTGACCCCCCAAAATGTCATTTGATTCCTAAAAATGGATCAAGAAGGTTTTAGACCCTAAATTTCCAAACTAGGACCTACCACTAAAATGGGCCCTGCAAGCTAATTCCTCCAATTTTTCCACCCAGAAAGTACTAAGATAGATGAAAAATTACATGATGATCCATTCTAAATCATACCTCCCATTTAGGGAGGATTTTGGTCCCCAAAATATATTACTGAATGAGGTGAGGACATTTTCCCTCTACCTTCCCCCTCGAGTACCATTTTTCCTTACCTGTAAATTATCCTTTCAACCCAATTTGCTAAAGGTCATACTACCCTTGTTTGGTAGTTCTGGACTTCTTTTGAAAAACTGTATCTTCTTCCAACTCTTCTCGAGATTCTAGTGCTAATTACCCTATGATAGGTAGGACCTGCTCTATATTTTCTTGATCCAACATTGAAGGATCATATAGTTTCATATTCTCCACATTCACTATTGAGTATATGCACATGTATGGGGGTAAACTAAGTTTGTAGGAATTATCACCCACATTCTCCAATACCTCAAAAGGTCCATACCGTAGAGCCTTGATCTTCTTACCAGGAATCTATAGTCTTTCCTTTCTCAGTTGTAACCAGAATCTATCTCCCACTTTGAATTATTTCTCTATTCTATGATGATCATGTTGGGCCTTGTACATTTCCTGTGACTTCTTCAACGTCCCTTGTACTTGCAAATGGATCTACCTAATATTTTCAACAAACTTCTCTTATTTAAATGTTTCTTCATGATGTCTTCCCTCACACTTCCTTGTTGTCCATAAACAACATCCAAGGGCGAAGGTGAAAATATCCAAATAAAGTTTCAAAAGGGGACTTTCAAGTAGAAGTATGGAGTGCTTTGTTATAAGAGTGTTGAATGTAGATAAGATTTTCATCCTAGGTTGGATGCTTTTGATTGTAACCCCTCAAAAGGTGTACCAATGTCATGTTGACTACTTCTATCTACCCATTCGTCTATGGATGGAATGTAGTAGATATATTCAACTTCATGCCCATCTCCCAAATTGTAGTCCAAAAGGCACTAAGAAATTTGGTATCCTTGTCTAAGATGACGCTCCTTGGTATCCCAAATTTTACCCATACATGTTCAAAGAACATGCTTGTTGCTTATTTTCCTTTGATGGTATTTTTACAAGGCATAAGAATGCACATCTTACTAAACCTATAAACTACTACAAATAGATAGTCATTTCCCTTCTTGGTTGTTGGCAAACCACCCAAAAAATCCATGAAAATTATTTCCCAAGTTTGAGTGGGTATAGGTAAGGCATGGTATAGAGATTGCTTCCTATTAATAGGATTTTTGGTGCAACAAAGCATGCATCCTCTAATATAATGAGCTACATATTCTTGTAGTTTGGGCCAGTACACATACCTTTGTAACTTAACAACAATCTTCCCAACACCAAAATTTCTTGCAACCTTAGAAGCGTGAGCCTCTTTGATAAGCTGCAATCTTTCACCTTTAGGAACACAAAGCTTGTCTAGCTTGTAGAGTAACCCATTCTAGATATAATACTCAACCTTAATATTACCTTCTTCTACCCAAATTTGGCCTTGTAGCTATTGAAATACCTCTCTAAAGTCCTCATCTTCTATGTATGCCTCTTTGTATGCATCATGTGTAAAAGGCTCCATCTATTTAAGAGTTCCCAAAGTTGTAATATTGGACGTAGGTGGCCTTAAAAGCATGTCTACCAACTTATTAGCGTTTCCCTTCTTATAGTTGATGACCATATGAAAATATTTCAAAAACCCCATCCACTTGTAATGTTTGGTTTGTTGAAGTTTACTATGGGCATGCAAATACTACAACGACTGATGACTATTGTGGATAATGGTTTCCTTACCAATCAAATAGTTCTTCCACTTCTTAACAACTTGAACTAGGGCATAGAGTTCCTTATCATATGTATGGTAGTTCAAAACTCCCACATGAAACATATTAGAATGATAACATAACGACTAACCTCCTTGCATCAAAACTGCTCCCATAGCATGCCCACTTGCATATGTATCCACTTCAAAATGCTTCTGCAAGTTAGGAAATGTGAGAATTGGTGCTTGATTGATATTTCATTTTAGTTTGTCAAAATCTTTTTACCGATTATTTCCCCAATGGAAAATATTACAACTAGCTGTTATGGCATTGGGTAGATTTAGTATTAAGAACAAATCTCAATATATAGAAAACCTCGAGAGAAAAGTACTCAAGCCCAACCCAGAAAAGAGATAATTTCAGATAATAAAGCCTCTTGAGGGGAAACCTCCTTTACCCCTTAAATGTTCAAGTATAAGATGATTCAAATGAAAATGTCTCCTTGGTATATATAGGAGACTAGGAGTATAATTACAACTACTTGAATAAGTGACATAAATAAAATAAGCATTACTAATGTAATATGCCCCAATTAAGTGTGATGTGACCAGGGCTTAAAATGCCCCTCCCCTTGGAGACAAGTGTTGTCCCTCAATGCTTGAGTAACTCTGGATGAGGTCTGTATAAAGGGCTCATCTTCCCAAATTATAAGAATATTCAGCCGATGGTTTCCTCCATTTAATTAGATAATCTGAAATGGATCTATTCCTCGGTGGTGGTCTTGTATGGAGTGATGGCTTGGGGCTCCAATATGATTTTCCTTCCTCATCAAGTTAAGCAATATAGTTTGAATTGGGATCTTATGCCCTATAGCCTTCTTTAACCATGAAACATGGAAAAGCTAGGTGTACTCGTGAAGATCTGAGACAACTCCAATTTGGCATGCCCTTGGTACTAATCTTTGCAACACCTTATAGGGGCCGTGGCCTTTGGTAATTTATTATCCTTCTTGGCTTGCTTGGGGACCTTGTTTGTATGGTTGTAGTCTTAAGAAACACCCAATCCCCTACTAGGAACTTCTTTCACTATGATGTTGATCGCTTGTTGTTTCATACGATTAAATACTTGTCCGAGGTTGTCTTTAAGATTTGGAGAACATTTTGTTGATTCTCGTCTTGATCTTCCACTGTGAACTTAGATTTTTATTTTAGAGGAAGTGATGGAAGAAGGGTGGTATCCACAAAGTTCCATAAAATGAATTGTCATTTTTGTTTGCCAGGTATGAAAGGAAGTGTTATACCACTGCCATTACGCAAGGGTAACCATTTTGAACCATTGTGTTTGTTTATGGAAACAAAACAGCGAAGGGTATCCTTCTAGACATTTGTTCACTATCTCGGTTTGTCCATGCAAGATTGAGATGATAGGATGAACTATGATCAATTAGTGCCAAACAGAAAATAATTCTGTCCAAAATGTCAATTGAAGATGGGATCTGTCACACTTACAATAATCTTTGGGCTGCCATGTAGCTTTTGAATTGTCTCATGAATGCGGTGGAAATTGTACTAGGCCCAGAGGGATGAGAGAGTGCACAAAAGTGTCATTACTTGGTTAGTCTATCAACAATCCATAAGTGGCCACTCTTTCCTTGGACTTTGAAGTGAAATCACACATTAAATCCCTTGAAACCTCCTCCCAGTGTTAACTTGGGATGGATAATGGTTCTGTAAAATACATAGGGGTCTTAATTGTTTCCACCTTAATTTTCATTTATGGAAATAGACATTACGCCTGGAAACCTTTGAACATCATTTTTAAGGTTGTCCCAAAAATATCCTTCTTGACTCTATGGTAGGTTTTCAAAATCCAAGTGCCCTCCCCTCTTTGGAGGTGTGCAATTCAATGAGTACCTTTTGTTTGAGTTTGGAGTTCTTACATGAAATATAAGCGATCTTTGTACCATAATGAATCATTTTCCATGTAGTTATCAGTGCAAGCTGGAATCACTGCTGCAATACTTATTTGAATGGGAATTCTTTTTCATCCATTTCTTCCATTCATTCCTTGCTTATACTATCCAATCGAGTTGGATGATGCGAGATAATAGCCACACAGGATAAAGGCCTCAACATCTTCAACCTTTCTTGAGAGTGAATCTACCACAACATTTTTCTTTACAGGGCGATTTCAAAATCATAACCCAATATCTTGGTTACCCATTTTGTTGTTCTTACGAAGATAGCCTTTGTTCAAGGAAATTATTTGGACTATCATGGTGATATGTTTTGACCTTGAAGTGCTACCTATTAGGCAAGGACGCCATTTCTCCAATGCATGTAATATTTCCATCATTTCCTTCTCATAAATGGGTTTAGTAATAAGTCAATTTCCCTTAGTGTATTAATTTCAAAAGCTAGGGCCTTCCTTCTTACATTAGGACAACGCCAATTCCATTTTCCCAAGGCATCACATTCCCACAATAAAAGTTTTTGTGAATTTTGGAATTAGTCCAGGAATTGAGGCTTTGCACATCACCTCTTTAGGATTGTTCAAAATCTTTAGTTTCCTCTGGAGTCCATGAAATAAAATGCTTCTTAGTTAGTCTTGTTAAAGGTGCTTCTATTCTTCCATGGTTTAAAACAAACTTGCGGTAGTAACTGTCAAACCAAAAATCCTCTAAGATTCTTCAATGTTTGAGGATGGAAGCCAGGTCCATCATGGCCTTAATCTTGTTAGAGTCTACCGTGACACCTTCATGGGGCTAGTATGACCCAAATCTCTACCTCCTTTACTCCAAAGAAACATTTGGATTTGGCATATAATAGTTGTTGCTCCTTTAGTAGTTGTAGCACCTTATCAACCGCGTCATACATGATCCTCCAGACTTGCTATAGATTAATATATCATCAAAAATACTAGCACAAATTTTTGAAGGAAGGGCTTGAAATGGAATTCATCAACCTTGGATGTGGAAGGTGCATTTGTAAGACCAAAGGCTTAGCCAAAAATTCATAATGGCTTCATGAGTTGAATCTTTGTTTTGGGATATCTTCTTCCTTCATTCAGTCACGGTAATTACCCTAGACAAAGATCCAATTTTGTGAAATAGATTGCTCCATGTAGTTCATCTAACAATTCATCAATGGAAGGGAATGAGCTTATCTTTAATAGTGATATTGTTGAGCTCTCTATAACACGGACACATACACCATGAGCTATCTTTCTTGAATACCATTACCAGCTTTGGTGCGGTGGGAACTTTTGGCTAAGGTCACAATAATGCCTGACCCTCACAACATTTTTTTCAACCATGTGCTCAATTTTAGTTTTCTGGGCGTAAGGGTATCTGTGGCCTGATGTTAGGAGAACACTCCGGGGGAATTAGGTGAATTTCATGATCATGATTTGAGAGTGGGTGGAAGACCTTTGGGAATATCTTCAAATGCGTTAGGTGTATCAATGAACCTTTGGAGATATTGAGGAATGAATGGCTTATATGTTTGAACATCTAGTGAGAATGGTTGTGCAATAAGCGCCTTGATGCCCCTTTTTCAATGAATTTTTTCATGCCATTTAGAGCTTATCACCTTGTAGGGTTTCCTTGTGATACCTCTTAAGCTCAATTTCTTTTCCTTCCAATGAAAATTTGATGAAAAGTTCTTGAAATTAGAAGCCAACATTCTAATGATTGTAACCATTGGATTCCTAATTTCACCTTATCTGCTGTAGGTATAGCAACCATTGGACTATTCATTGCATATTACCCCATGGTAAGATTGATCTTGTTTCATTTTATGAAGAAATTGATAGTTCCTCCATACTGCCAATCGTTACTTGGAAGCTGGCACTAGATACTTCAAAGCAATTGGAAGCTTTATCTAATTTATAATTAGATGAAATTATGAATCACCTTGAGGTCAAGTGGGACTATTACCTTTTTCTTTTGATGTATCCTTGATCTTGAGGGTTTGAGGAGTGCTAATTCAGGTAATGCATTCTACGATACTCGTTGGAGTCATCTCTTGGAACAAAATTGCTTCTACATTTTCATCTTGGGATGGTTATTTTTCTTGTTCTTCTTCACGTTCACAATCTATGTAGAATACTTTCTTCTCACCACACTTATGTTCCTTGCACTATACTACAAATTGTCACAATTAAAACATAAACCTTTTTCTTTTCTTTCCTCAATTGTTGAGGTGTCAACCTTTTAGGTTGAGGTGTTTTAGAGAAGAAGGAGGAGCATTGTTCTCTCTCTATAGATGTTAGGATTGGTCCTTCCTAGTAGCCATAGCCATATTTTACTTTCAACATTTTCTTGCCATCTTAAATGCATTCTCAATGAGATTTGGGTTCCCAAAGGTGAACCTCATGTTGAATGTTATCCTTTAAAGTTCCTATAGATACATCAATCAAGTGCTCATCACGGAATATCGGTTACCTTTATGTCAATCTTTGGAAGTTCTCAATGTGCTGGAGTAACTGAACCATTTTTGCTTGATATTTTATCAATTGGATAAAGAAGGTATTATTGCTCCTTGTATCCTCATAGTGTGCTATCAATTTCTTTGCATTGAAATTGTCAAGTGTGTGAGTGATTTGCAAGAACAAAGCCATCGATACCATACAAATTGATTAGGTTCTAAATATAAAGTAATTCGTACCTTTTGTGTATGTGGCACATTATGTAGATCAAGGGTACTCCATCTGAAGTATCCATGTAGTTGGGTCCTTGCCATCAAACTTTTTCATATCGATCTTAGGAACATGGATTTGGTTGGTCTTCAACCCAAGGTGGAGTTTCTCCATTTTGGATTCACCTTCCTCGTGTCCTCACCATGAATTTCCAGGGATGCATTTCACTTTTAGGTGTCTTCTTTGTTATGAAATTTTTCAATACTTCCATGATCTCATTTTAAACCATCCATCTTTTGCCTCCAACTTAGCTTCCATATCTTGGTTCATCTTTTGTTACTATCTTCTTTTGTAAATCATTTAGTAATCCCTACATTTTCTTCACCTTCATCAAAGTCCAAGTAGGATTGTCTAGGAGGCTTATTTGGAGTGCTGAAGTTCCCTTTGGAGCATGTTGGCCAAGTATCACTTTTGAACCTTGGATTTTGAGGGTGGTTACTAGCCTGAACAATTTTTCTTCTATTATATCTCCCAAGTTTAGAAGCATACACGGGTGTGACCACTTTCTTTTATATGGTTCTCTGATATTTCTTCTGCCAGTACCTGAGGTCTTATCAAATTGGATGTTCCAAGTGGAATTTATGGTAACTTCCCACAACTTGTCTTTTTTAGCCTTTCCATGAGATCTCACTTGTATAGCGTTCACACTTTCAAAATAATTGATATAAAATTTCCGAAGAAATCATTACCCAAAATCACTGCGGACTATCCACAGATCCAATGAAACTAGTCCCTCAATTTGGATACTCTAGGAATAAGTTATGAGATTATTTTACACGGAACACAGCTACTTGAGACTAATTAGGATACCCTATCTTACACATGTTGTATCTAAAACTTTAAGATGACCCAAAAGATGAAATTTTACCACATATACCTTACTAGTTTCTATGAATACCCTTGAGGTTCAAGGTTGAAACATTACATAAAAATTTTTATAGAAATTCCGCAATAAAACATTTAGGATGATTCTAGAACCCTATCTTGTACAATGCTTGTATCTTAGAGTATAAGGCCTCGGAGATTAAATTTAACCCAACCTACCTTGATCTGTCACCACAAAATATCCTCCAAGCGTTCAAAGGAAACGTTGTAGAAAAAATGTGATAGCAAAAATTCCAAGGTGTCTGGGATGGTAAGAGAACCCCAAGACCTTGAGCTCGATACCATATGTTAGAACCAAATATCAATATATAACATGAAAAGCATCGGAAAAGTACTCCAATGCCTTGAAAAGAGATGAATTTTTAGACAAGCTAAGAAGCCCCTCTTCAAGGGGGCAACCTCCTTTTACCCCATAAATGTTCAAGTCCTGAGATGATTCCAAATGAAAATGTCTCCTTGGTATATATAGGGAGACTGATCATAATTACAACTAATGGAATAAATCCGACATAAATAAAATGAAAATGTCTCCTTGGTATATATAGGAGACTAGGAGGTATAATTACAACTAATGGAATAAATCCGACATAAATAAAATAACATTACTAATGTAATATGCCCCAATTAAGGGGTAATGAGCCAATATTAGGGCTTAACAACAACTACCATTGAAATGGATGCTATGAACTTCCATAGGTAATACACCACACCAAATAACCACTTTATAATCATCTCCATATTTGCGAGATATATCTTGAGTCTCCCTCCACCGATCAAATGCCCCAAATACACTAATGACTGCTGAGCAAACTCACATTTCTCAAGGTTAGATACTAGTTGATTCTTTTTCAAAGGTTCTAACACCTACGTGAGATGTGAGGTGTGCTCTTCCTAGGTAGAGCTATAAACCAATATGTCATCCAAATACATTGTTACAAATGAATATAAATTAGGATGCAATACATCATTCATCAATGTGAGTATTGTGGATAATGATTTCCTTGCCCATCAAATAGTGCTTCCACTTCTTAACAGCTTGAAATACAACATAAAGTTCCTTATCATATGTACGGTAGTTCAAAACTCCCACATAAAACATCTCAAATTGATAGCATACCGACTAACCTACTTGCATCAAAATTGCTCCCATATCATAGTCACTTGCATATGTATCCACTTCAAAATGATTTTACAAGTTAGGCAATGTGAGAAATGGTGCTTGACTGATCTTTCATTTTAGCTTGTCAAAAGTTTACTACTGATCATTTCCCCACTGGAAACTCTTACCACTGGCTATTATGACGTGGATTGGTGCAACTACCGCTGAAATGGATGCTATGAAATTCCATAGCTACTACACTACCCTAAGAAATTTCCTAAGGTCAGTGGAATTAGTATGAAGTAACCACTTTATGATGGTCTCCATCTTTGTGAGACACATCTTGAGTTCCCCTCCACCGATCACATACCCCAAATCACCAATGAATGCTTAACAAACTCACATTTCTCAAGGTTAGCTAGTAGCTGATGCTTTTTCAAAGCTTCTAACACCTACATGAGATGTGATATGTGTTCTTCCTAGGTAGAGCTATAAACCAATATGTCATCCAAATACACTATTACACATGAATCTAAATTATGACACAATACACCATTCATCAATCACATAAATGTAGTCGATGCATTACATAAACCAAAAGGAATGACCAACCATTCACTCACACCTTTCCTTATCTTGAGGGTGGTCTTCTTATTTAACCCATACTTGGTGGTATCCTGATTTGAGATCCAACTTGTTGAATTACTTGGCATGCTGCAAGTGATCTAACAAATCATCAATCTTGGGCATAGGGTACCGATTCTTTAGTGTGATATTGTTTAAATATCTATAGTTGATACACATTCACCAAGTCCCATCCTTTTTAGGTACTAGGATGATAGGTGACCCGCTAGGTGAAGTGCTTGGTCAAATCACTCCCTGCTCCAGTAGTTACTGCAATCGTTTCTTCACTTTGTCTGCTTCCAAAATATATTGTCTATTGATGGCTCTTCTATATGGTATATTTTAAACTCTTCATAAAATTCCTTTGATCTACCTTAGACCCTCTTGAAAAACCTATTGGCTATAAAAATGGCTATCCCATTTGGAATTGGCACTTAGATATATTGTTTTTCACTTCAGTTATTTTCCTGCCTACAATTATGATCTCAAGTTATGTTTAATTTGTTATTAATGGTTTGTTGTGAATTAGGTTTTCTCATTGTGTGCTAAATATATGAGTGAGTGCAGATTCTCCTTGTAAATAAACAATTGTGTTATCTTAGTCACAAAGGTCATCCATGGATGAGAAGAAACACTACAACAACCTAGAATTTGAATGAGGAAGATAACCCAAAATTCAGATTTTGGAAATGTTTGAACTAACTTTTAACAACGTACCTGCCCTCACGAAGATTTTGGAAATGTAGTGGCACCTCTGTAGGGGATCTCATCCTCGATTCACTGGTTTTGGAATCCATGCAAATGTGAAGCATATGGGCACAATCTCTAGCTCATGTTCTAAATGATTCCAACCATATTTAACCCCCCCACAACATGGATCAAGAATTGGTATCCAATATGAACCTCTCTTCTTGACCAAAGTGACGAGGAACATGAGACAAATATCATTGTGTTTTTTTATGTTTGTTACCATTTTTTTAGGACTATTATGTATCCATTTCCTTTACTCTAAAAATGGCATTTATTCCCCTCTCTTCCCAACACGGTTTCTTTTATTAGTTTGATTGTATGGATATTGTGAATGATAGCTTCTACTTCTGAGTTTAGTTATAGAGGTGATGATAATATGCAGAATTTATTATCTATGTATTGATCTGATGAGGTATCCGTAGACTAGACTTAAAGTTGGAGTTATCCATTTACTTCAATTTACAATAGTTTGTCAAATATGTCAATTTTCTTTCATGCCATTTTACTTGTTATTGCAACTATAGAGTAAATCTTTCTTTCATTGCTTTCAAGTGTGCAACTAGACATTTCTTTCATATTATAATCTAATCCATATTACAATAAACCCTTCAATATAGTCAATACAAATATCCATATTCTGCACAAATTATGTACAATGTCTCGCAAGTACATAAGAAACCTCGATCGATAGAATTAAATGTACAAGTGATTTTGATTTAACATAACATATATAAGAACATTGACATTTTTGGTGTCATTACTGGGGAGGCACTAAAGGATATAGGATACTTTTTTTATACTGATCATAGGGATAAGAACACTAGGGTGGGAAATTATCCTAGGGGATTGTTGACTGACTGTTTTCCCATCACCATCCCCATGTTATGGGTTTAAGTCATTTTAGGATGCATGAATAGAGGAGATAGAAAATTTCAGGGTCATTCTCATGTAACAGTAAGAGCCACCCACAAAATTAACACTGTGGTTGATAAACTAGAAGTATGAGGCAACCATCAAGGTGTCTCCGGAACCCAACCTAAAACCCCAATTGAGAAAATAACATCCAACATCCCAGATAGTCCCTCTAGGGTTGATTATGTAGTTGATGTAGTTATAGACTCTCCTTCTTCTAAATATCCCAATCCCAAAGATCAAGGCTACCCAAAGAAACTTATTGAAGAGCCTAATCACTTTATTTAATCAAACAATTCCTTGATGTTATGTAGAACTAAGTTTCTTGGCATGGGTGAAGAAGTGGAAGCACTAAAACAAAAATAACCAGTCACATTTGATTTTCCTATCTAGGAAATCGATGGCTTGGTCCAAATGAAAAATATTCCACCTTCTGCCTTACCAAATTTTCATGGCCTGGCCAGTGAGTATTTAGAAAATTTCCTCTTTGAGTTTGATGTTCTCTGTTAGATTTATGATTACTCATCAAATGCCCACAAGTTGAAACTATTCCAAGCCACTCTAAAAGAAACAATAGTTCATTGGTTCATGGGGCTTGAGGGGAATTCTATTAAAACATGGGATGAAATGAGACAAAAATTCTTGAAGAAGTACTAGGATTATTGTAAGGTGAGGGATATCAAGGAGGAAATCTTCAAATTGACACAAAATGATGAGTAAAGTCTATAAGACTCTATTGAGAGGTTCCAATATAATTTGCAGAGAATAAAAAATAATGCATTAGACCCCGAAGCTCTGCACATTGTTCTCCTTTGGGGAATTAGGGATCATTGCATAGATGTGTTAAATATCATGGGGGATGGAGACATCTCCCATTTGACATATGATGAAATTTGTGAACTATGTAGGCGTTATTCACACACCACTACAAAATTTGGGAGAGGCCGTAGAGACATAATTTGAAAGGTCACCAAGTCATATAGTGGATGGGAAATTATTAGAGCTGAGATAGGAAATTTGTTGGATAATTTAAAAAATGACATTATTAGGTCACTTATCTCTCAATTAGATACCCTCAAGGCTAAGAAAAATTAAGAGGAGGCAGACTTAGCATTGGCCATCTTCTTCTCTAAATGTAGAAAGAAGCATCATTTGCGGGAATGTCCTCTGAATAATGTAGAGGTATGTGTTATTTGCAAGAAAAACCATGCTACAAAGAATTATCCCTCCGTACTTGAGCTTGATATAGTTGATCAGGGGGCTAATGAAGAAACCATGAAAATTTGTTTTATAGCCTAGAAATAGCCATGGCCACCATGACCACCAGGAATGGCACAAGAACCATCTCAATATTCCCAATACTTTATTCTGTATCGACACCTACCACATAATTCATACTCATCCATGCCTTGGTAGCAATGGCACCCTCAAACTCAGAACCAAACTTGGCAATATGGTTGGAGAGGGAATCTATCCTTTGGAAATCTACCTCAACAATCTACACTTCAACCACACCCTCCGAACCAACATCAACAATTGTAATTACGGTCTAGTTAACCACCTCAAATACCACCACAAATTTCTACCCAACTCGTGCCTAATCCAAACAATAAAGTAACTTAACTCACCTACAATGCTAATCTACCCCCTTTTCTGACTTATTTTGTTTCCTTTGTGGACTGTGATGATATATAATTACGCTCAAGGAAGGTAGTCAATAGCCATAACTCACCTGTCATTTAGGAATAAGATGACGAGGAGGAGTATCATGAGATAAAAAATCAATACTTTTCCCCAACCTTACAACCATCCACCTCATAAAATACCGATCAACAAAAGTTGTCTGAAATTGATTCAAATCGACCTTACCTAGAACAATTAACCATAGATAAACCCTCATACAACCTAAATTTGATTTTTTAGGGGAACTGAAAAATGTGTGTGTAAAAATCCCATTGTTTCAATAAATTAAGGACATCCCAATACATGCCAAAGTTGTTGGAGAACTATGTCTAAGGAAACTAGGAAGGAATAAAAAGGACCCCCCCACTGTCCATGTTATTGGAAAGCTAGAAGATTTGATGGTGGGAAATATATTCATGACCAATTATGTAGATCTAGGGAGTCTAATCGTCAATGTCCACATCAATAATGCTCCCATACCCAAAACCTTAATTGATATAGGGGATGTTATTAATGTAATGAAAAATGAGACCATGGAAGGACTCTAGTTGTTCAACCTTCGAGCAACCCTTACTATCCTTCAGGTCTACTTTTAAGCCAGAGGTTATAATGGATGATGTAATAGTTTTTGTTGATTCCTGGGAATATCCAACAAATTTCATGATTTTTCAAGTAAAGGAAAATTTGGGTGGATACCCATTAATATTAGGAAGACGTTGGATGGCCACGATAAACATATATATTGGTTGCAGGATAGGAGATATGACAATCTCCCATGGAAACTCCACTAAAAGGATCACCCTTTACCCTCATTATAAGCCTTCCTTATACTTAGAAGCACCTTCTTGGGTAGGAGATAGTGATGATGAATCTATTCAACCCATTTTTACCTAGAACAAGCATTGGTCTTCGAGAGAGATACTAAATATGACCTAATATGTAATTTCATAACACATCTAGAACTCACTTCAGTATGTCCCTCCCTAGGTCACATTATGGAGAAACGTCCTTAATAAAACTACTCACTAAGGAGATGGTAGAACATATTGATTCAACAATTCTATTAGATACCGCTCCTGAAATCCAAAGTACATCAGTTGAAATTCACCTAGGGAAAGGTTTAAACATCAACTCTAATCTAGAATCCTCTCAGTAGGATCAACTCATCAAACTACCGCAGAAGCATAAAAATTCATTTGCATGGCGGTATATTGATACGAAAGGAATTCACCCTAGTTTATGTACCCATCATATATATATTAAGGATGAATCTAGTTTTGAGGGAAACAACCCCAATGGAGATTGAATCTAGCTCCGAGGGAAACAATGAAAGAAGAGTTGCATAAGATGCTAGATGTAAACTTCATTTACCTTATCCATGAGAGTAAGTAGGTCTCATAATTGGTGATCGTGCCTAAGAAAAATAAGAAATGGTGTATATGTATCGACTATAGATAACTCAACAAGGCTATTCTCAAGGATTATTTTCCCTTTCATTTAATTGATTAGGTCCTAGACACCTTGGCAGGAAATAAATATTTTTTCTTTTCTTGATCGATTCAATGGTTACAGTTAGATTCAAATTTCCCCTGAGGACTAGGAAAATACTACTTTCACCTACCCGTGGGAGACTTATGCTTACTGAGTACTATCCTTTGGTTTGTGCAATGCCCCTTATACCTTTCAAAGGTTCATTCTCGGAATATTTTCAGATTTGATCCATGATTTTTAGAGATATACATGGATGATTTCACGGTGTACGGGGATACCTTAGAAGAAGCCCTGGAGAAAATTGAAAAAGTTCTCGTGAGATTCCAATATATTAATCTCTCCCTTAGTAATGAAAAATTCCAAATTATTCTCATTGAAGGGATTGCATTAGGTCATCACATATCACCCACAAGGATTAGAGTAGACCCTACAAAGATTGAAGTAATCCTTAGGCTCCCAATTCAATCAACACATAAGGAAGTCTGTAGTATTCTAGGGCATGCAGGTTACTATCATAGGTTAATTGAAAAATTCACCAAGATGGCATCACCATTGTTCCAACTACTTTTGAAAGATGCATAATTTTCCTAGGATACTCAATGTCAGATGGATTTTGAGGATTTGAAGGAAAATATTTCAATTGCACAATTATTGCGGGGTCCGAATTGGTATCCGCCTTTACATATTTCCACAGATGCTTCAGACACTACTATTGGAGGTGTACTGGGACATAAAGGAGAACATAAGACCTACACTATTTATTACATCAGTAAGAACCTCACTCTAACTGAGCAAAACTATACAATAACTGAGAAAGAATTTCTTATTGCAATAAACACCATAATTATATTATTGGTTATCCTATGTTTATACATACATATCATTCTGCTATCCGTTATCTTATGAATACAATTTTTACAAATGGCATTATGACTAGATGGATACTTTTGTTGTAGGAGTTCAATATCACAATCCTTGACAAACTTGGAAAAGAGAATGTCGTTGTCGACTTCCTTTCTAGTCTTAGCAACGAGGGGGAAGCCACTCCCATGGAAGATACTTTTCCAGATGAACATTTATTTTCTCTATATATTAACACTCCCTCATTTGTATATATTTCTAATTATTTATCTCTAGGGAAGATTCCACAACATTTGTTGCCAAAGGAATGACATAAGGTCACTAGACAAAGTCCGATGCATTCATGGATCAAAGTCAATTTCTTTCGCATAGGAATAGATCTTTGTTATAACCCTAAATTGCACCATACATGCATACCTGTCATCATGCCATCTTACTTGCTATTTTTGCCAAGCCATCATTAAGCAACTCTTCTTAAAAACACTATTTTTAAAGATGTATGTGCCCTACACCATTACTGCCTGTGTATGTACACTAGCTGCACCATTACTTCCCACGTACGTATGCTAGTTGCACCATTAGTGCCCGCGTATGCCCACAAAAGTTGCAAAAATTAAAAATTTGCAAGGAATTTGTTGAGATTACAGGCTATTGGATAGTTTTCCAACTATCCCACCGCCTATAGCCCGTTACCCAACCAAATAACAATCATTTTGTCATATAAAAGGAGGTGTTGGGGTCTCATTCCAAACATAAGCATAAGAATAGTGAAACCCTGCCCGTTTCACATCCCGTCCTTGCCCCAAGAATTTGCAGCCACCTTGTGAGTTTTGTGCCAGAATTGCCCATTCTTGCCTTTTTCCTCCAGTATAAGCCTATGCCATTTCCCTAGAGAGAAGTGTGAGAGGAGAAAGATGCGTGGAAGCACAGTTGGAGCTTGGTGAAGAGGATCCCGGATCAGGTTTGAGGAGCAGTCGCCGATCTCATTGTAAGTAAACTTTGTGATTCTAATAAAAGGAATACTTTTTCTGTCCCGCCATATGATGTGTTCAATCTTTATGTTTGATTCATGTTTAATTATGATGTCTAACCCACTAATTCATATATGAGATGCATGTTCATAGTTTCTTGTTTTTCTTTTGGTGAATTCAGGTCAGCCTTGGGAGGATACTTGTAGTCGCGGAGAAATCGAATGCGAAAGGATCGACACTGGACATGGAGTTTAAGGTAGAGTTACCAGATCCATTTACTTTGTATTTCATGCATGCATGTGGGGTATAGTCGGGGTAGTTATAAAAATAAGGAGACTTTTAGATGATTATATCTGCCTACATGTTGAACCCTAGTGTAGTCCATAGGGGGGTTTTCCCTCTATGGCAGAACCAGTGACCATACTGGGGAAGCCTATAGGGTTTTAGGGGATAGTTT
>SNQJ01S0048795.1:24696-36315 GCA_010110895.2 Picea sitchensis
TCCACAAGTGTTTGGAAACATATCTAAGGTGCTTTGCCTCTGAAAAACAACACCAATGGGCTCAATGGTTACCCCTCGCCGAATGGTGGTACAACACTACATACCATATAGCCACTCGCATGACTCCTTTTGAAGCGGTATATGGACAGAAGCCACCTTCAGTTCTCTCATACTTACTGAGTACCTCAAAGGTCTAGGCGGTTGACCAAACACTTACAGTCCAAGAGGATATCCTTCATACCCTTAAAGATAAATTGATCATGG
Organism: Picea sitchensis; assembly: GCA_010110895.2. Taxonomy (NCBI): domain Eukaryota; kingdom Viridiplantae; phylum Streptophyta; class Pinopsida; order Pinales; family Pinaceae; genus Picea; species Picea sitchensis. Next base: position 24,961 of record SNQJ01S0048795.1, read on the forward strand.
CATAGAATCGAATGAAGCAACAATCAGATCAAGGTTGCTTCGAACGTCAATTTGTAGAAGGGGATTAGGTGTTTCTAAGACTGCAACCATATAAGCAAACTTTCCTCAAGGCCGAGCATTGTCAGAATCTAGCACCCAAATTTTATGGCCCTTACACAGTTCTCAAGCATGTGGGACAAGTCACATATTAGTTAGTTCTTCCCAGTCAGCTGAAGCTACATCCTATTTTTCATGTTTCATGCTTGAAAAAGGTGATTGGAACCAGGTGAAAAATTCAAGCCAACCTTCTAGAGTTAGCTGAAGAAGGACCCATTTGGCTACAGCCAGAAGCAGTTTTGGACCAGCATGAGCATCGCTTGCGTCAGAGAACCATCAAGGAAGTGCTAGTATGGTGGAAATATATGACTCCAATAGATGCCACTTGGGAACCAACTACCATTCTGTAGAAGTTTCCACATCTCAAGCCTTGAGGACAAGGCTGTTTTAAGGGGGTGGACATGTTAAGTTCCTAACCCACACATAGGTAGATCAATGTATTCGGATGTAATAAAGGTCAATATTAATAAGGCCTTTCAATAAAATAGAATAAGGAGGATGTAAGAAGACCTAATAGAAGCTTCTCCTTCTAGAAGGATCTTCCTCTAGATGCTTCTCTTAATAGACATATTTAGTATAAATAAGGGTTGAGGGTATAAAAACCCTAGCTTGGAGATTATTGTAACAGAGCACTGCTCGAATGGAGGTTGCACCCTCGAAGAGGCCTGTGAACATCGATTTCTGAATCAAAGTGCTATTTCAGTTGTTGTTCTCATATTATTTCCATGTTATTGTGGATGATTATGCTGGTTATATTACTGTTATTCTGCCATTCCTAGCATTTTATTTATGTTCTGCGTATTTATTAGATCTGGTATCTTTCAATGTCTTTGGTAGTTTCTAAATGCATAAAGTTTACAAATTCTGCTTCTGCAAGCCCACTCAGAATAGCATTCATAGCCTTAGCGTTGAAGCTGGATTCTAGCTTGTCATCCTTATTAGCTAGTACAACTAGCTTTACATAACCAGTCTCTACCACATCCCAGACATCTGCACCTAAATCCATTATGTAGGTTCTCATCCTAACTTTCCAGAAGGCAAAGTTTGTTCCATTGAATAAAGGGTCCTTATTGGTTGAAGTTCCTTCATGGCTTGGCATGTTTAAGCTTCCTGATCTACCTTTAGATAAAAGGAACCGACTCTGATACCAATTGTTGGACAACTGAGAGGGGCGGTGAATCAATTGTCACTGTGATCAAAAAATTATACCCATTTAAACTTTTTACATAACACTTAATGACAATAAAAATGATGTAGAAATAGAATATTCAACATCAATAACACACATGAAATATACAGAGATGGATATTTCCTGAGGAAACCCATAAAGGGAGAAAACCTCTTCTTCTTGATATGATAATTATTTTCTGTACATTATCATTCTTATGAGAACCAACTCATAATGAGGATACAACCTCTGTTTTGCAAGCTGCTTCTTGTTGAGAGAACCTACTCTCTGGATTCTCTATCACCCACTAGAAGGAAGCACCAACTCCCTAAGTGTTCCAACATCAACTGGATGGAAGCACCAACTTCCAGTCACACAAGAACCAACCTGTATAATAAAGAACAACAGTTCTCCCTTGCACCACCCTTCCACCCTGGTTTTTCTGGCTGCAACCAAATGGAAGCTACAACTCCCTGTGTTCAAGCACCCACTTGAAACTCTAATGACACCAATCCTCCATAGAACCTTCCAACCTCCTTGATTATAAAAACTTCGTTACTGAAACTTATTACACTGATACAATGTTTATCTGTAGCTTACTAGTCTCATCACTATACTGCTGCACTGATATGCTCTGGCTACATCAGTGTATTCCTGCTCGCATTCTTCTTTGAGATTTATGCTCTTCTGCTCTATCTCTTCACACAGTCTTTTTCTCTTTCATATCCTGCACACAGTCTATGTTTACCCGCATTAATCACTCTCAACAACAACACCGATCTCTTCTATGTTCTACGTTTTTATAGTCTTTGTCAAGCTTGTCGAATAAAAAATGCATGCATGTTCTTATGTTAGAGCATTCATGCTCACCCTGTTGCCACGTTTTTTTCCATCAACGTCTTGCAGACACCCTAAAAAATTATATAATCATCTAATATGGATCATTAATCCCAATAAATTCCATTTTGACTTACATATATTGTGTCAAACTTGATTGTAAGTAGATTTCTTATATTTGTATCCACTCAATAGAATCATTTGATGTTGGAGAATTTAGCATAAATTCTCTTATTGAATTTTCATTTATGAGACTCATCTTTTTTATACTGCCAACCATCAACCCCATCGGTATTTTATAAATATAATAATTTTTATAGCAATGTGTAGGATGCATGCCTGTAATGAAATCTATTTCATCATATGTTTCAACATAGACTGCATTCGTCTTACTTTTAGAAGATGCACTCATTATTTCTCATTTTAGCTACTTATATGGCCTTGTTCTCACAATTTGTACATTATCGCAATCTATAATACCCATAGGTGGACACTCCAACTGTAGAGGATTTGCTTCTATTCCAACCCACAATTTGACTTCAAATTCCTTTACACTTTCCTTAAATATTACATATAAGGGGGTACCACTGAGGTCAACTAAGTGGCTCATAGGCCATCTCCAAAAAGTACCTTTTGATAATGCAACATTTCTCACATTGGATGAATACTTTCTCAATTAAATTATGAATTCATTATCATCTAATGGTGCAAAGTGCACCACCTCTCCTTCTAGAACATTTGAAATTTATCCCATGGTGATCTAAATTGGCTCTAAAGAAAATTGATGGACCAAATTCACCTTTACTTGCAAGAACTTTATTTTTTCATTTTAGTTCATTGTCTTGGTGAACCTTCAAATTGGTTAATACCTTCAACTCTTAGGATATAACCTAATTTTAAATACACCATTTTTTTTATTTGTCATCGTATTAAATTACCAATCTCCAACTCAAACAAGAAAATGTTACAAGGCAATAGTAGGTCATTCAACAACACACTAAATGAGAGAGATCACATTTTCTTCCCTTTAATGACATCGCACTCATCCACATTTGTCACAAGACCCATTGTTAGTGACTCTCTTTGCTCCAAACATATATGTAATAGTCTAACTTTCCTAAGAATGAATGTTGACTTGGATTCTTGTGGAATATTTTTCTCTCCATAAATAGAATTAAAAGCATTTATCTTCTCCTGGTGATACAATTCATAATTCATCAAAGCATATATTTTATGATTCTCAAATTCTTCTATGGAGAACTCAATGTGACTAAGTATTTGTGATATATCCCATTCAATAAAGACATTCTTTTTTTTTGACAATGTGTCTACACCTCTTGATGCAAAATACAATGGAATATCTCCACTAAAAACTCTAATAACATTCACGATAACACATCCATGTTGACATGGTTGTTATGTAATTTATTTCTGCCTAGATATGATACTCCCTTGACTAATTTTATACCAAAAAATAGAAAGTCTATGTGGTGTTTAGAACCTAACCTCCCAAAAGACATTAGGGTAAGTGCATGAAGTTCATGGCTGAAAAAGTGGCAAGACATGCAGTAGGAACGCACACATGTAGGAACATGCATGTGTTCCTAAACCTTTAGGTTTTAAGGTGGTTGAACCGCCACGAGACTTGTCATGTAGGTTTAGTGACAAGAATGTGTGTGTGTTCTTAGGAATGTGTGCGTGTTCTTAGGAACACATGCACATTCTTAGGAACACATGCATGTTCTTAGGAACACATGCACATTCCTACTGATAGAGTTTTTAAAGAGTCTGTGAGCGCAATTTGAGGTCATTGTGCAGAAAACGCGATTGCGTTTATACTCTCATTGAGAGAATAGAGGAGATAGACAAGAGCTAGGGAGGAAGTATCTTGCCACCATGTCTAGACATGTTTGATTTATCTTATTTTTAACCCAATTTAGTCATTTCCAATTTAGTTTTTTTCTTCCAAGAATCTAAATTAAAAAAAAAAATTGTAATTTTGTATTTTAATTAAAAAGCTGACCTAATTTAGATGCCATGACTTTTAAATTGCAACATATATAATAAAATGGAACCCCAAGACAATGAAAACCTCTCAGAAGAAAACCAAAAAGATCAAAACCCCAACCCACCACAACCACCCAATGTAAACAGTCAAATTGATGAGGGGTTGGTTATATTAAGAACTCTTGAGGAACAATTAAGGGACACTAGAGAGCCTAGCAGAGTCTCCTTGGCCACTTCTTTGGACATCATTGTGAACTCCATTGCAAGTACCCAAGGGAAACCAACCTCTATTTCTGATTATAGGGAAAGAATGTATGAATACTACAACATTGGTTTCGATATAAACCAAGTCAAAGACATGGGCATTTAAAAACCACAATTATTGTCTATTTTTAGGAATCCTAGAAATGGACAAGAACTGTTGGCGCGAAATTGATTAGACCAAGGTCCTTCTTAGATTACCAACAAAATGTATCGAGTAGTCTAGAGAACTGGAATTTTCATCTCCCCTAAAGAGAAGAAGTCTCACCCAAAGCGCAACCAAGATAGAAAGATAGGGAAGGGGAAGGAGAATACTTAGGTGGGTTCCCAAAACCTTCAAGATTCACTATGATCTTGTGCACGATAATCTAACTATAGAAAAAATTTGGACTCATTCATCCTAGAAGTAAACTTAATCAAGTTGTGGAAGTAGTTGTACAAAGAGCTATCATATGGATCTCATCAAGCATAAAGAAGTATTGTAAAGATACAATTCATAAGCATGAACACAGAATGACACAATATATTTCAAAGTTTTGGGTCCTTCTTCATCTATTATTATCAAAACTTATCAGATACAATCTCAGAGATACAAATTAGTACTTTGTTACCGACTTGTGACTCCGAACTCATGTCATAGATCTCTATCTACCCAAAAATTTATATAGACTACTTTTATAGAACATTTTCTCAACCAAATTGAACAACAACAACTGACTAACAACAACAAAAACCCAACCTATCAACAATAGCCAACCATAACAACATATAATCCAACCCAACCCTTTTACAATTGTATTCATCTCCTATATAGGTTGAGTGGGATCTTTTGGCTTTGGGCTCGCATTCTTTCTTGTTCTATTGTAACTGCTTTTGGCTCCCTGGTGTTTCTCTGTCCCTTTCCGCAACCAATTCCTATTTCTTTACTTCTTCCACTATCCAGATTCTTCTATAGCTTGCGCAACTCGTGTTTGATCAAAACTAGGAATGTAGTCCTTCTTGTGTAGCTTCAAACCCAAAAGCGAAGGGCCCAACAAGCTCTGAGCATAAGCCTTGACTTGCCCTTGAGTAAATTAATTGACTCTATCGTGACTTCTAGGAGTAACTGTTGCTTTCCCTTGTCCTCCTTCTCTACTTTAGTTTCATATTCTGCTTGTGCTTTCTCTTTCTTTGTCTCTTCAAATGAAGGGCCCAACTCCGGGACCAACTCTAAGGCCCTCTTTATGATTTCTTGGAAACTCCTGATTTAATCCTGCCACTTCCTGGCAAGGAGTGAGGTTTCAGCTATGACTATTGGGTCGCATCTGGGATACATCCTTTGGGCTTGGATGAGACCAGAGAGTTCCATTCAGAGTATATTGTAGAATCTATCTGATGCATTTGCATATACATTGTATGAAAGATAGGTTGAAATTCGTGTAGCTCCTTCTTGGCTACCGATTGTGCCTCAAATCGAGCGTTCATCTCATTATCCACTTTCTGAATTTGATCAAACTTATCTTGTTGCTTCAGCGGGTCCATGATGACCACATCTTCTTCGTTGAGCAACTGGATTCTTACGCACACATCCTCTAAAGTTTGATTATTCCTTTCTATACTGCCCATTCAGTACCTGACTTCTCGGAATATCTTAGTGCACTCAATTGTGCACTTGTGTAGTGCTTCTCAATCATTGTTTCCTTCTAACACTACCTTCTCCATCTACTCCTTCAATTTCTGAGGCCGATGCTCTGCTTCCTACTGGCTTTCCCACAACTACACTTCTAGCTTCTCTGCACAAATGGCCAATTGTGACCATGCTCCTTGGAGTATCTTGATTTGATGCTCAGGTTCTCCTCCAGCATTGGATTCTGGCAGTTGGGGTGCTACCTTCCTTATTTCTAGCCAAGCTTCAGTAAGCCTCTCATGGAATCGTTCCAATTTCTACTCCACCTGGATCTTGGCAAATGCTTCCTGTGTTCTGCATGCTTGAGCTAGGATTGTTTCCTCCCTTGAGAACTCTGTAGTCCTTTAGGCTTGCTAGAGCCTCTACTCTAATTGATTATTTGAATACTTGATCATTCCAACTAGTTGTGTTGCCGACCATTGTGCAATGTTAGCGACGGAAGGGGTGGCGTCCTAGGGTGGTCAAACCTACAACGGAAGTCCACTGGCCATTGAATGCTCTGAGGGAGTCTCCACCTCCTCCTCTTGTGTAAATGGTCTTGGTGCAAGCCTCAAAATCAACGCTGATGGTAGGAGCGTTAGAAATTTTATTTTGTCCAGGTAGAGTTGTAGTAACTCTGTGCATTGTTGAGGGTTTTGGAGGACTAGCTCCATCTATTCTTGCATCGACATTGTGCTTTGTCCTGAAGTCATATTAGGTTCCTTATGAACCTCTAGTATCTATGTTTCTTTGTGGACCCTGACTTCTAGGTTGCACTTCCATCAACACCCTCAACCTTAGTCATTGAGGAAGTGTGTTGCAGACTTAGGGCTTGTGGATCCAGTCCTTCTTGCATCTCCATGGAAGGTGAAGTATCCTTAATCAACACAAAGGGTATGATCTACTAGTCCTAGGCTTCAGGGTTTGGGCCAGTTAGTTGTAGCTTTTGTTCAGGTACTTCTGGGTTTGGACCAGGGATTTTTGGCCTCTGCTCAAGTATCTCCAGGGGATCAAGCTACATGGGTTCTAGATCACTGGCTTGCAATGGAATGTCAGTTTTTGGAGGTGGTGATGGAGGTTTCTCAGTGATTATGGTGGTGGATGGAGTGGTGTTATGCTCAGGTTCCTCTTGGATATATATGATATGGGCTTCTCGAGCCGCTAAGTGAGTGCAGGAGACAGTGGATGAAATGGGTTGGGGGTTCAGAACCTTTCTCTGTGAGATCCCCATCCTACATTTATTGGCCACTGGCTCTATGATGAATGCAACACTGATCATTTCGTTAACATCCTTACCTATCAACATAGCTTTCTTAGGTAGCTGCAGAAACATGGGTAGTTTTCTCTGTTTACGCTCTAGTGGCTGTGTTTCTTCCTCCTCGTCGGTTTCTATCTATACCAGGAATTCTTTCTTATGTACCTTCGGGTCTGAACTCGGTCCTACCCCTACTTCCTGACCTCTCTTCTTCAGCATCCTGGTGGAAAAAACGTAATGCATCCCCGACTTTTGCAGGTTTCATTTGACTCCATGCCATGACATAACCTTCTTGTCGAAGGCCTCCTCATCCAAGTAGAATGGAAGCATTCATGAGTGCAAGTCCTCTCTACTGGCATACCTTGGCCACACAAATTTATGGTGGCAGTTCATGTTGAATGCTATGTTTTGCATGTTGTAGTTGAGTAGTTCCTACAGAATACACAATCTCTATGTTGCGTTGATCAACCTATTGTACCACTTGGAGAACATCATGTTGTTGAAGGTGATGTTCTCTGAGTCCGACCTTGAGTGCCAAGGCTTGAACATTTTTTCCAATCACCCTTTATCTATTGGCAACAATGGTCTTCTGACAGGTGTCATCCACTTTATCATTGCAAACGCAAGCAGAAAGTAGCCATAGGTGAAAGTACCACCTTTCTCATGTGCTTCCTCATAGGCCACGAGGAGTTCCTCCAATAAGTATTTTCACCAGTTGAATACAACACCATTGGCACAAAAATATGCAACTAATAAATAATCCAATGTGCACTCTCCCTTGTAGTAGGACCTCATGACCTTGCTAACAATTATGTAGCAACTAGTCCTGGCCATCTCAGGTAGTATGGGGTCGATCTTGGCTGTGTTCCCCCCCCCCTCTGTGTATGGAACCTCTCATATAGACTAGGCTCCCCCTTATTCTTTCCATGCTTGCTGGGACCTTGGAAACATTTGGACACATCCTCCCCTTCTATGGATAGTCCCATAAGATGGTGGATGTCTTCTGCATGGATTAGATATCTCCTATCCAACCACAAGCTTATGTCATGTACCCTGCTGATCAGAAACTTGGTACACCTTGCAACTTCTCCAGTGGTGCCAAAAACTAGTAATTCGTTGAGGTTCATTATGGTAGAGTTGAACAAATTGATAAACTTGGGCTTTGGCACAAACTACATGCCTCCCAACTCGTCTAGAGAGACACTCTAGAAGACATCTATATTCATCTATGGGAACAAAACTTGGTCTATCAACTCAAGTTCGAGGAGCTTGAATTGCTTGAACTTCCCCTTGAGATCGCCCATGATCTCAACTCGAGGGTCACAGGGCTCATGTGGTACTGCATCCTTTGAGATGACACCTCGACTTCCTGTAGCTCTCGGCATGGTGAGTCTGAACTATCAACAAATTCAGAAGGCGACACCAGGATTAGGGATCATGACTAAGGGTCCAGGGATTAAACAGGCTTTCTCACTCTTCAAAATTCACAAATCTCTAATTTCTCTCTGGGAACAATGCATCCTACACCAAACTCACAGAACCTTATACCCGGGCTTAGATGGAAATTCCTATAATAACTATTATTCATCATTAACTCTATAGACACAACTTGGATCCGAGTTTTCTAACAGGACTAGTTAACAGGGTAAGTCTCTTGAGTGATCTCAACATTTATTGGCAAGTTGGTCAGGGACATGGTCGATTACAAACCTTATCATGTAACGGATGAGAATCCTAGCACGAATACCAATGGCATATTCACATATCGGGGTTTTATGGTTTAAAACGATTCGGATGTGTAACACACTCGCTGCAGCATAATAAATTTTTCGCCTATTCTTGAGGGACAGAATCCCTAAAATCCTATCGGTCTTAGCACAAACAAGATTTTCCCTTTTTCCCACCTTCGTGTGAACGTTGATCATGATCACAGACCAAACAACTAGGCGCCTTTTTGCATTTTGCGACTCATTGATATAAGCGGGTTGAGTCTTTCGACTCTGCAAACCTCGAAATGTCGAAATGATAAAGAGGCTTCGATCAACAATTAGCCCCCTGGGCTATGCCTTGGTCTGTATGACCACTTCTCATAATACCATAGTCTCATTCCCTTCGGGACTTATCAATATGAGAGCCCGAACTCTTGTCAACGGGACTCCCAAATTCTCGATTTCCGATTTCTTGACATGGTATTTATCACATCAGCTCTTTTGGTTATGCCCTGATCTAGGTGACCACTCCTCATAAGACATCAGTCTTATTCCCTTCAAGACTTATCAATATGAGAGCCCAACCTCTTGTCAATGGGACTCCTGAATTCCCAATTTTTGATTTCCTGACGTGGCCTTTGTCACATCATCCCTTCTGGCTATGCCCTGATCCAGGTGACCACTCCTCATAATAGCTCAGTCTTATTCCCTTTGGGACTGATGAATATGAGGGCCTAACCTTTTGCCAACTCGACTCCCTTAGATGGACGGTCCTCGTCGTTTCGCAATTTCACGACTTGCAACCCCCAGTGACACAAATCCTCTGTCAACTCGAATCCCCGGTCTCTGAAATACTGATGGACTCTCGATCTTCTCCACATGTCCTCCATGGATGGATGGTCTAGAATGTTTCAAAACTTCCATCATGGAGTGCCCCAATCTCTTGTCCTTGAGACCTCTAAAATTCCAAAGTCCGAATCCCCAGAATGGGCAATCTCGCAACATGTATCCTCTCTAGATCGGATGGTCTAGATCTATTTCGGGACTTCCACCATGGAGTGTCCCGATCTCTTATCATCAGGACTTCTGGAATCCCAAAATCCAAAATCTCGATACCGGCTCCTCTTTTGGGACTTTTGCCCCTGTCCATGAGGGCTTAACCCTCATCCATCTCCTAACAGATCCAATGGCTATCAGGTTTTCTAACTAAGATCTGACGGCTCAGATCTGTCTCGTGTTGTGCACTCTCCCACTGCTCCCTGGATGTGGAAAAACCAATGGTCCATATACTCCCACGAACATTGGGGATCTACGGTCTCGATTTCTTCGCTACCCACGAAGATAAAGGAAAAGGGTTAAGGCATTTAATGCCCTCGTTTCTTCCTCCAATCTAATGGTCATGAATGACCATAGATCTTCTGATGGGATCTCATCCGTCGATTGATACTTATCCCTACATTTCTATTTCAGGATTTCAAGAGGATCATTCTTCCTCGTACAAGGTTACTAAGACTTGCGCCTTCAAATCCTTTTCCAGGTTCTTGTGGAGCTTTCCAAGAAGGGTGTCTCTATGGGGAGGTCTATCTAGGGTATTACCTGAGACGAGTAAGGGTATAGATTTCCCGAGAGCAGACTTGAAGTCTGAATTTATACAATATGAGTATATATATATATATATATATATAAATCTATCTATAACATAAGCCATACGTGGTCCTTCCAATAAAAGCATGCAACCACCATTCAGGGTCAAAACACCACACAGGCAGTCTTATACTCAAACCATTCATAAACTACACAGACTATGAGCATGCATATCAACATATAAATTTCAAGATGCAAGATGTAAAACAGTTATCAGAAATAACACCAGATGTGATTGCAACTACTGAGAGGGGTGCTCATTTCCACCCAACTGTAGGCTCAACAAATCCCAATGGATTTACCAGTAGCCACCCCTGAGCTGAGACCATGATGTTGTGAGACTGCATCTCTATTTGCCAGTGACCGAGAATGAAGGTTACTCTCCTTCTTCTCTGCTATCACTCACTCTGTATTCTTCCAGAGTTTTTCCTCTTCTTTCCCTCGTGTCTGCCCCCTTGATCCCACACTCTTCCTGCCTTCTCTCCTTTCAGCGAGGTTGCATGTGGCACGATATTCCTTGTAGTTGTTAGGTCTAAGGACTATACAGATGGGTGGTTCACCCCCATCCCTCATTACTCCTGAGGAACCCTTTACCTACCAACCTGACGAGTCATTTAATTCAGGGCCAGTGAGCTGCTCTTGGTTCTATGGCCAGTGAAGTCCAAATATGGTATTGGTATTGGTGGAAGTTAACGCCACCATTATTGGTTCCTTCCACCACCTTTCTTCAGCC
>SNQJ01S0048795.1:40196-51579 GCA_010110895.2 Picea sitchensis
CCCAAAGTGGAACCGATCATTTCCCTCAATGCTCTCACTGGCTTCTCCGCTCCCCAAACCCTCAAGTTAATCGGTTACATCAAGCATCAGAAGGTCATCATTCTGGTTGATAGTGGAAGCACCCATAATTTTATTCATCACCGCATTGCCTCGAGAAACTCATTGCTACATCCATGCCGTCAATAATTTCCAAATCATGATTGCCAATGGTGGTTCCATGAAATGTGGAGGGTGCTATGAAAATGTGCGTCTCCAAATCAGTGACTACCACCTAAAATCCCATATGTTTTCTATAGACATGGGTGGTTGTGACATTGTGTTGGGTGCAGACTGGCTAAGGACTTTGGGTCCCATTCTCGTGGATTTTAAGGAATTAGCCATGAAATTTGACTAGGAAGGCCACCAATATAAATTCCAAGGCATCACTGCTAGTTCACCTAAGGTCATTAGTTCCCATCGCATGGAAAAGATGCTCAAAAAAGGTCATTCTGGTGTCATTGCCCAACTCCATGCCATATAAGCAACAGAGACACCCTCGGTGCCGCAAGACCTCCAAGCCCTCCTTTCTAAACATAAAATGGTATTTTTCCACTCCCCAAGGACTCCCTCCTTCCCATGGTGTTCATGATCATTCCATTCCCCTTGTACCTGGAAGCCTTCCTCCCAATATCCATCTATATCGCCACCCCTTTTCACAAAAAAATGAAATTGATAAAATGGTCCAGGAACTCCTTAATGCTGGCGTTATCCACCCTAGTACAATCCCTTACTCTTATCCTATATTCATGGTCCTGAAGAAAGAAGGTTCTTGGAGAATGTGTCCTGACTTCCGTGCCCTCAACAAACTGACAATTAAAGAAAAATTTCCCATTCCTGTCATTGATGACCTCCTGGATGAATTGAGTGGCACCCAATTCTTTACTAAACTTGATCTTCGCTCATGCTATCACCGGATACATATGAAAGAGGCATATATTCCCAAGATGACCTTTTGAACTCATGAGGGCCACTTTGAGGTTTTGGTCATGCTCTTTGTCTTGTGTAATTCCCCCTCCACCTTCCAAAGCCTCATGAATCATGTCTTTTGTCCCTTTATCCATCATTTTGTCTTAGTTTTATTTGATGATATCCTCATCTATAGAAAAACCTAGATAGACCATCTTACTCATGTGGATCAAGTTCTCCATCTACTCTCTCAGCACCAACTTTTCTTGAAACAGTCTAAATGTGCTTTTGGTGCCTCAGAAGTAGAATACTTGGGTCATCTGGTTGGCAAGGATGGCATCAGGGTGGATCCAAAAAATATTGAAGCTATGCAAGACTGGCCGCACCCAAAGACTCTCAAAAGCTTGCGTGGATTTCTTGGCTTAACAGGGTATTATCGCAAGTTTGTTAAGAATTATGGAAAGATTGTAGAACCTGTCACTTCTCTCCTCAAAAAGAACTCTTTCACTTGGACTCTAGCCACTTCTCAAGATTTCCAAACCTTGAAGATGGCCATGTGCACCACTCTGGTTCTGACCCTTCCTGATTTCACAAAGACCTTTGTGTTGGAATGTGATGCCTCAGGGAAAGGAATTGGTGTTGTCCTTATGCAAGAGGGTTGACCTTTGGCCTTCACCAGCAAGCAACTATCTAAAAGGAATATGGGAAAACCCATCTATGAAAAGGAAATGTTGGCTATTCTACATGTCATTGATCTTTGGTGCCCTTATCTCTTGGGGTAACGTTTCCAAATTAAGACAGACCATCAAAGCCTCAAGTACTTTTTGGAACAACTCATTTCCTCCCTGGAGAAACAAAAATGGGTGACTAAGCTCTTTGGATATGATTATGAGATCATTTACAAGAAAGGCAAAGACAATGTGGTGGCGGATGCACTGTCCCAAAAATATGAAGAAGAAGGATCCCTTTTTTCTCTTTCCTTCATTGTACCAGATTGGCTTCAAGTTGTTCGCTAGGAATGGCTACAAGATCCCCAAAGTTTGCATCTAATCCAACAATTGTAAACCAATGCTCCAACTCCCCCAGGGTACTCTTGGCTCTAGGATGATATTCGATACAAAGGTTGTTTGTATTTAAGTAAACAATCAAAGCTTAAATCCATGGTACTTTCTGATCTTCATGCTACACCCACACTGGGGTACTTCGGGTTCACCAAAACCTATGATAGGGTCAAACGTTCTTTTTTCTGGGATGGTATGAAATAGGACATCCGTAATTTTGTCACTGAATGTGATGTGTGTCAACAAAACAAGGGAGAAACAGTCAAATCTCTGGGCACACTACAACCACTTCCAATTCCACCTGCTATTTGGAAGGATATATCTATGGACTTTATTACCATCTTACCCAAATTGGGAAATAAATCAGTCATAATGGTGGTTGTGGATCTCCTTTCCAAGTATGCTCATTTCTGTGCTCTTCAACACCCATTTACTGCATCCACGCTGTCTCAAATTTTCATGGAACAAGTCTTCAAGCTTCATGGCATGCCGCACTCTATTGTTTCTGATCATGACCCAACTTTCACAAGCAATTTTTGACAAGAACTGTTCAAGCTATAGGGCACCCAATTGCATCTCAGCACAAATTATCATCCCTAGATTGATGGTCAAACGATAGTTGTCAACAAGTGTTTGGAAACATATTTGAAAAGAAAAATTAGTGGGCTCAATGGTTACCCCTAGTTGAATGGTGGTACAACACTTCCTACCATATAGCTACACGCATGACTCCTTTTGAATTGGTATATGGACAGAAGCCACCTTCAATTCTCTCATACTTACTGGGTACCTCGAAGGTTTAGGTGGTTGACCAAACACTTACAGTTCGGGAGGATATTTTCCATACCCTCAAAGAGAACTTGGTCATGGCACAGAATTGCATGAAGCAACAAGCAGATAAAGGTTGCTCTGAACATCAATTTTTAGAAGGGGATTGGGTGTTTCTGTGACTACAACCATACAAGAAAACTTTCCTCAAGGCTAATCATTGTCAGAAGCTAGCACCCAAATTTTATGGTCCTTATATTGTTCTCAAGCATGTGGGACAATTCTCCTATTAGTTAGCTTTGCCCAGTCATTCGAGGCTACATCCAGTTTTTCATGTTTCATGCTTAAAGAAGGTGATTGGAACTAGGTGCCAAATTCAAACCAACCTTCCTGAGTTAGCTGAAGAAGGATCCATTTGGCTATAGCTAGAAGTAGTTTTGGACCAGCATGTGTCTCCTATGTCAAAGAACCATCAAGGAAGTGCTAGTCTAGTGGAAAGATACAACTCCAACAGATGCCACTTGGGAACCAGCTACCATTCTATAGCAATTTCCACATCTCAAGCCTTGAGGACAAGGCTATTTTTAAGGGGCGAACATGTTAGGGTCCTAACCTGCACATAGGTAGAGAAATATATTCAGATCTACTAAAGGTCAATATTAATAAGGCCTTTCAATAAAATATAATAAGACATATGTAAGAAGACCTAATAGAAGCTTCCGCTTCTAGAAGGATCTTCCTCTAGATTCTTCTCTTGATAGATGCATTTAGTATATATAAGGGTCGAGGGTATGAAAACCCTAGCTTGGAGATTATTGTAACAGAGCACTGCTCGACTGGAGGTTTCCCCCTCGAAGAGGCCTGTGAACATTTCTTTCTGAATCAAAGTGATATTTATGTTGTTGTTCTTATATCATTTCTGTGTTATTGTGGAGATTATGCTGGTTATTACTGTTACTCTGTCATTTCTAGCATTTTATTTCTATTCTGCATACTTTTTATATCTGGTATATTACAGTTTCTTTTATCTGGGGGGTCTCATTCTCATCCTCTGGAGCAGTTTGTTCGACCAGATTCTCGATCTTTCCTAGCATCAAGGCAGCTTCATCAAGATCCATGCTAGCTTCCTTCTCTCTTGTTTCTACACCTTCTCCTTCCTATCCACCCTCCTGGAGACTTCTTTCTCTTTGTGCTTCTCTCTCACTTAATATTTGACTGGTGAGTCTTTCATGTCTTCTCATATTTCACATCTCTTCCATCTATTCTTCCTCTAATTATCCCAGTCTGACTTCTTTCCAAAAATTATCAGACTATTTTACTGCTTTATTTATCTTACCACACCACTACTTCACAACTATGGTGGCTCTTTTCAAGGCTCACTCATCTCTTGATTCCATTTCTTGGTACTCCCCCATTTGTCAAAGAACCCTCTCCCCTCTCTCAGGCCATGACTCCACCCAAAACTCACCCCTCCCCAAGCAAGGATTTTTACACTTCCATCTCAGTCAAGGACATAGTTAACATCCCTTATTCCATCAAGAAAACCTTAATCCACAGGGGGATTTCTCTCAATAGTATTCCCCTTGCATCTATCTTGAAATCCACTTTTGCCCGTGAAAAATATGTATCTTTCTAATGTGGTATTGACCCAGAAATTGATCGCTCCTGTTACTGGACGATCTAGGCGATGAAGTGTTGCAATATTTTATGTATCCCAAGTGCAGGTCTTCTTGACTCGTTCTTGGAATTCTGAAGCTTCTTGGAGCCTATCTATCCAGTGGAAAATTTCTTCTGGGAACTTAACCTAGAATATATCGTACTTGTCACTCAATATTTTTGAGTAAAAGACTACCTCTCGTGTATCCTTCACAAATTTTCCTCTGAGCTATGCTTATTTCCATATGAAGGCATCAAAATTTCTCTCCCACCAATGGTGAATATCAGATCTATGAATCTGTGGAAGCATTCTCCCTACAAGTTCACTTTTAACGTAGGTCCTGGCAACAGAACCATTTTGTTGGTGTAAAATTGATCAAACCAAGGTCCTTCTCAGGTTACCAACAAAAGGTATCAAGTAGTCTAGAGCGCTGACATTTTCATCTCCCCCAAAGAGAAGAAGTCTCACCTGAAGTGCAACCAAGACATAAATATAGGGAAGGTAAAGGAGAGTACTTAGGTGGGTTCCAAAAACCTTCAAGATTCACCATGATCTTGCGCAAGATAGTCTAACTATAGAACAGATATGGACTCATTCATCTTGGAAGTAAAGAAACTCAAGTTGCAGAAGTAGTTGTACAAAGAGATATCATATGGATCTCATCAAGCATAGATAAGTATTGTAAAGATACAATTCACAATCATGAACACAGAATGACACATCATATTTCAAAATTTTGGGTCATTCTTCATCTATTATCACCAGAACTTATCGGATACAATATTAGAGATACAAATTAGTACTCTTTTACTTACTTCTAACTATGGACTCATGTCGCAGAGCTCTATCTACCCAAAACGGTATATATATTACTTTTACATAACGTCTTCTCAACTAAACCCAACAACAACATCTGACTAACAACAAAAAAAACCAACCTATCAACAATAGCCAACTATAGCAACATATCGGCCATCCCAACCCTTTAAAATAGTATGCATCTCCTATATAGGTTGAGTGGGGTCTTCTTGCTTTGGGATCGCATGATTTCTTGTTATATTGTAACTTCTTTTGGCTCGTTGGTGTTGCGTTGTCCCTTTCCACAACCAATTTATGTTTCTTTACTTGTTCCACTGTCCAACTTCTTTTGTAGCTTACGCAACTCGTGTTTGATCAAAACTAGGATTGTAGTCCTTCTTGCGCAGCTTCAAACCCAAAAACGAAGGGCCCAACAAGGAATACCATTGAAAAAGAAACACATCTCCATTTACTAGCGCATCCATCCCCATATTAGTCAAAATTGGATGGATAGGTGGTATATCGTTTTTGATAAACCTTCATGAAATAATAGAGAGATTCTCTTATATTTTATGAGAAAATTATGGGCTGAGTTTATTTTGGGTAACATGTCAACTACTTTGACATTGGAGACTTCTAGGAGGTGGGCCTAGGGTCTGCACAGGACCGAGAGCATGCCAGGATTGACCCCGTGTTAGGTCCTCGTCCCCCCAAGTGAAGGACTGACCCCCCTACCCAAAATACTCTTGTTTCATATAGCTTTCAATAGGTAAAGCTATCCACTTCATCATTGAGTGAAACACAATAGCTTTGTTGCACTATTTGGGTAGGAGGTTCCAACCAATGACAATGATAGAGGGGTTGGAGGTTTAGCATGCACAATAGATTACAGAGAGGAGAGGGAACATGGACATAGCATCCATCCATGTTAACCTCACATATGCCCGAGCTGTGGGAAGACATGCTATGGGCCTATAGAGCCTAGTGGATAGGATAGATTCATGGAGGAGGTAAGTATCATAACCCTCTTATTGTTCTGCATTGTTATGTGTATCTATATTTATTTTGTATAATGTGTATTTATATAGATATTTTATTTATGTTATTTTATAAATGTCACGTCCTAGTAGTAGACCCTTTATGTTGATGGATACATCAGTGCCTAGCCTCACCATGATGCTACAATAGAGGTATCTTGTTCATTGGGTACACCCCATATGAAGGTATGTGTCACATATGATAAACTCACCATAGTCATTTATTTATTTTATGGCATACTCAAAGTTTTAATCTTCTCATGTTTCTACAATATTTGGGACTAGGTGATGTCGAGGAAAGTCCATCTCGGATGGATAAGTCACCTACATCACAGGTATCATGTGTAGAGTTAAATATCATATAATTTTGAAATTGCTTGTGTTTATTTTTTTGAATTTTACTAGTTGGTACTAATAGTTCAATTTTATTAATATGTATGCAGGTCGTGGATATATTTGATAGCTATAGTACTATTGCACTTCCTAATCACCTAGGCCTTGCTTCTAGGTTACCTTTCTCTAGGCCTAGGGAGTTGCATTCACTTGTACAGCATGTGGGGGTCCATCGTTTCCCACCCTTAGCATTTTCATTGGCCCCATCAACCGAGACTACCATAATAGAGGTTGTCTCATAGCAGGTTGTACAACCTAGTGCTCCATATTCTAGTGAATCTCCATCGAGGCTATATATATGCATGATGAGATAATGCATTGATGACAATTTTCTATGTTTCATGAATTTGATTTTACTCATATTTGTTTAATTTTATTGACTTGATCCTTGTAATTGATGCAGGGTGGCATCACAGAGATACTGGGATCACGAAGGAGGGTAACACCCTCACGATTAACAGTATCATATGCAGCGAGTTGTCTTAGTTTATAATACAAAGTATCATTTTGTATGTTTATTAATTCATTGAGAAAAAAAAAACTTATAACAATGTTTATTCTTTTTGCAGTTTCCAGAGCATTGAAGCATGATCAGGCATAGAACCTCTCGAGGTGCTTCCTTGAGAAATAGAAGGAATATTGATTTCCAGGATGCTCCTAAGGGTGGCTAGGGTGGCAGTGGTCAATGATTGACCAACTACTACCATTTTGTATCTATACCACCATATGAATGTTTTTTATGTTAGGGCACTTGTTGTCACTTTGTATATTGGGCACAAGTTGTCATTTTGTAAAAAATGAACAATTTAGATGATGTTGGATATAAATATATACATTTCATGGCACATTTTTTATGAATCTCATTGGTTCTGCATTTTATGTTTATGAATATATGAATTTCAAAGTGTTTGAATTCTAAAGTTTATGAATTTTATGTGTATTAAAACCTTGATTTTTTTCTAAAGTGATTATAAATACTTGCATTACGCATTAAGGAATATCTTGTGGTAAAAAATATTGCTAAGTGCTCAATCCATAAGCAATTAATGGTTCTCAAGTAGCATTGCTTGCTAATCAACCATGTATCTCTACATCATTGATAGATCATTCCTTTTGAATTATTTGCATGAATGTCATGGAAATCCATATTCTAAATCACAACCAATAATGCATGGACTACCTCTTAAATTATCTCCATCTAAATCCAATGAAAATCCACACTTAAATAGTGTTCCCTTGAAAATATTGTGACCTAAAAAATGCCATATTACAATAATTTATTATAGAAATATTTTTTCTCATTTATCTTCTACATAATTCTAAATCACTTAGCAATCTCACCTCAATGTTATGTCAAATTTACCTCCATAAATAGCACTATAATTACTCAAATACGAAGATGACATAAGCTAAAATTCAATTATGCAAGTACACAACATTTAGACAACCCAAACACTTCATATATATTTAGAATATGAAGTACATGCACCTACCAATATCTTATTAGGGGTTGTTAGAAGTCGGGATCTTCAAACCCTAGTGATGGAAACCATAAGATAACATTAGCCAATAGTTCACTCCATTAGAGATAATCAACAAGGTAGCATACACAATGGTAAGTCCTTTTTGAAACCAACATTTGTATCCCACACTTGTAAAAGATCAACTCCCTCTATCTTCTCGATACCAAGAACATTAGGTAGCACTAGGGTTTTAAAATGCCACAAAACCCTATCTTCTTCTCTTACTAGAGATACATGATAAAATTCTTTCTTTTCTCCTATAGGTATAAGTCCTAGTATTCCTAGTCTTCTTAGGATAAAACCTTTATCGTAGTCTTCCCTTGAAATTCCTTTGAAAAGCCTAGTTATTAGTTTCTTAGTTGAATCAATCCATAATTTGACCATTTTATCGGTCACACACATTATTCTCCTCTTTCTATGCATGGGATATATAAAATCATTTAATTTATGTGTAACCCTTCATAAATGACCAAAAGACAAATTAATGACTCATTATTGCACTCATGTTTGTTTAGCTTGTGTAGTGGGTATATGTAAATTTTGTTAAACCCGTCAATTATTAATAACATTTCTTCAATCTTCCATGATGTCCACTAAACTTATTGATTTTGATCAATAGAATGAGAGAGTTCACATGGAAACTTGATCATAGAATGGATATGATTTTCCACCTACAAATAAAGGATTTGAGGTTACATTTCATGAAACACCATAGAAAGTAATGTTATGCTACCAAATTTCCTCTAGGGAGACTTGAAACCATTATTCTTTTCCCTTCACCATCTATGAGAGTTTATTACACACTCCTACCCAATTTTTGGGTTAGAGCACACAAGGAGACAAAGGACCCTCCCAAACCCAATCCCACAAACCTGTTGATGCCATTCCATTACCATGCCATGCATTTCCATTCCATGTCATTTCCATGCCATTTTCATTCCTTTCCAAGTCATTCCATGGCATGCCATTGCCATGCCATTTCTTTTTACACACCATTTTCATGCATTTTCATGCCATTCCATTGTCATGCCTTGCGAAGCCATGCCATGACATGCCATTTCCATGCCTTCCCATTCCATTTCCAAGATATGTCATGCAATGCCATGCCATTTCCATGACATTTCATTTCCATGCCATGCCATTTCCATGCCTTTCCAATCCATGCCATGGCATGCCATTTCCATTGTCATTCCATTCCATTCCATTCCATTGACATACCATTTTCATGTAGCTTCCCATGTCTTGTCATGTAGTTTCCCATTTTAACCTACATAAAAATAAATATAGCGTTCCATAAAATTATGCAAGGAAAAATTCAAATCAAAATGTGGATTGCAATGAAATAAGAATAATAAAAAAAGAAACATTTTCATGCCATTTCCATGCCTCGCAATTAAACCCTAGGAATACACCTTGACACCTTTTATTACATTTTTGTCATAATTTTCAGTCCTTTAGGGTTGTCATGTCTTGAATATTGTGGGGTTGTCATGTGTTATCTTTCATTTCAGCATGCATTTGTTATCTAAACCCTATTTTAATATTTCATTTTTAGCCCCCTTCAATTTAATGATTACTTGTTTTAAGGGTTGCTATATTTGTCCTTGTATTTCCTTGCCATGCCTTGGCTTGCCATGTGTTTCCTTTTTCATGCCTTTACTTGCCATGCCATGCCTTTCCATGCCTTTCCTTGACATTCCATGGCTTGCCTTGCCATACCATACCATTTCATGCATGACTTGACATACCTTGCCTTTCTATGCCATGCCTTGACTTGCCTTGCCATGCTATGGTATGGTATGGTATGCATTTACATGACATGCCTTGCCTTGCCTTGCCTTTCCATGGTATGGTATGCCTTTCCATACCATGCCTTGCCTTGCCTTGCTTTGCCTTGAAATGGTATGGTATGGTATTCCTTGTCATGCCATGCCTTTCCTTTCCATGGTATGGTATGTTATGGTATGATATGCCTTTCCTTTCCTTCCCTTGCCATGGTATGGTATTGTATGGTATGGTATAGTATGCATTTCCTTTCCTTTCCATGGTATGGTATGGTATGCCTTTCCTTTCCTTGCCATGGTATGGTATGGTATGGTATGCCTTGCCTTGCCTTGCCTTTCCATGGTATGGTATGGTATGGTATGGCATGCCTTGCCTTGTCATTGCCATGCCTCACAATTAAACCCTAGGAATACACCTTGACACATTTTATTACATTTATGTCAAACATTTTATCCCTTTAGGGTTGTTATGTTTTGAATATTGTATGGTTGTCATGTTTCATATTTCATTTCAGTATGCATTTGTTATCTAAACCTTATTTTAAGATTTCATTTGTATCCCGCTTTCATTTAATGACTACTTGTTTTAAGGGTTATTATATTTGTCCTTGTATTTTCTTGCCTTGGCTTGCATTTCCATGCCATGCCTTGTATTTTCATGCCTTTCCCTAGCATGCTTTGCATTTCCTTTCCTTGTCATGCCATTCCTTTCCTTTCATTTCATTTCCTTGGCTTTGCACGCCATGCCATGCCTTGCCTTGCCTTGCCTTGCCTTTCCTTTCCTTGCATGAATTCCAATACCTTTCCTTTCCATGGTATGGTATGTTTTGATTTTCCATGCCATGCCTTTCCTTGTTGTTACGAACATAAATAATAATAATAATAATAAACTAAAGATCAAGAGGTACATACCTCTTCACCAAGAGGCATGTACCTCTTCACCCTTTGACCGGTCAATGCTATATAGTAAATCGTCATGAGGGTCATTGTACCATCTAATCATTCATTATTCATGTATTCAATGAATATACATAAATATTCTATATAACTCAAGATTCTTCATTACAGTGGTATCAAAGCCTTCGTTCTGATCTATCTTTCACCATTAAATTCACACCTACCCCCCTCACACATCTCCCATAACCCTGTTTTGATTTCTTCCACTCATCCCACCGACCACACTCCCACCATACCTAACTTCCGATAGTCTCCCCACAGATCCCTACACTCATGTTACCTCACCAGAACCCCCCCTCCCCCCGTAGTCCCCACCAGAGTCTCCCTGTAACCCACACCCCTGTCTCTCGTAACCATTTCCCCCTAACCTATGCCCCTTTATTCCATAACCCCGTTCGCTACCCCATATCTCATTCCCTATTCCCTTGTCCCTCTCTTTCCACCCCTACACATAACTTCC
>SNQJ01S0048795.1:51653-64639 GCA_010110895.2 Picea sitchensis
GAGAGAGAGAGAGAGAGAGAGAGAGAGAGAGAATAAATATAAGTATATATTTCTAAATTAATATATATTAATATATTTTATAATATATATTAATTATATTTGTATAATATATATTTAATATCTATACTATATAAAATAAAAAAGTAGGACTAATTGGAAAAACTTTAAAACTCAACAAAATGGTTAGAAATGATGAGCTAAAATCATACATAAACAAATGTAGAGATGAAGTCAATGGTGTAAGATATCGGCTCAACAATGTGGGAAAAACACAAAAAGACATGAGTTAAAAAATAAAAAAATTACTAGAGACTGACAGCAAAAGTGATCAATTAATACAACAAGGCGAAAGAGTATTGGCACTCTCTAAAAATGATAAAAGTGAAACAAAAAGAAGACTTAATGAGCATAGGAAAAAAATTGAGCAATTAATGGAACATGTCAAGGCCTTATTTGCAGAACCCTTAGCTTATCAAAGACCACCACTAGGTTCAAAAATACCATAAATAAATTCAGAAAGTCAAAGAAACCGATAAATTCCAGAGGAATTTTTTTCGACAAATATGCACATCCCCAGATTCCAAGACAAAGATTACCAGAAATTTAAAAAGGAGTTACCAAAGTATGATGACAAAGACCATAGAGGAGTTGTTGTTTGGATAAACAAAATGGATGGAATTTTTTAATCAAACCCCCTACCAGGTGAACGAAAGAAGGTAATCACAACCTCCAACAGTCTAGAAGGAGAAGCTTATGACTGGTACCTTTGGTGGTCTAGGAAATGTGATGCATGTTCCTTCCAGTGGAAGAACTTCAAAACAATCCTACTTAAAATATTTCATGACGAAGAGGATGACGAACTGTATAACAAGTTCGTGCATCTCAAATAGAAGGGAAACATAAATGATTATACACATGAATGGGAGGTCCTAGAAACAAGGAAATGTAGATTCACAGATGAGAAGCTCATAAAAATGTACATATGTGGCTTAAAATATTACATTTATATTGAAATTAAACTATGGTATCCCAAAACTATCGAATATGCTAGACACACAGTAAGGCTAATAGAACAAAAAAATAAGCTCAACAAACAATCATTCACAAACTCAGAAAAGTTAAATAAATATTTATATTGTAGAACAAAGAAATACTCTACAAGTAGGTCTAACAAGTATGTACCACCTCATTTGAGGGAAGGTGAAGTCGGTCACCAAAACTCAAATAAAAAATGGGAAAGTAAATGTTGATATTCTAGAGACAAATGCTCATCGAGGCACAAATGGAGCAGTAAAAAATTATATATTTGTGAAGCAGAGAAAGAATCAAACACATCTGACAACAATTCAAATAACGAAAGTGAAGAGGAAGTTGATGCCCCTAATACAATACCAGAAGAGGCTATGCCCAAGATATCCTTGGCAACAATTACAGGAATAGCTCAACCACAAACATTAAAACTAAGATGGCATGTAAAAAATGAGAATGTCACCATTATTTTAGATACAAGGAGCACCCACAACTTTATGGACATAAATGTTGCAAGGAAATTAAACCTTTTCATATATCCAGCCACAGATATAAGAGTAAGGGTTGTAGATGGAAAAAAAATTGGAGTAGGAAAATGTCACAAGGTTAAGATTCAGACAAAAGATTACGAATTAGAAATAGGGTTCTACATGGTACCCTTGGGGGGAGTAGACATCGTCTTGGGAATTCAATGGTTACAAATGCTAGGGACCTATTATAAAAATCGCCAAAAACAATTTATAAAATTCAAATGGGAAGGAATATGATACAAATTATATGGATTCTAGTTGACCCCCACCCAAATTATGTCCTCAAAACAAATGGGGAAACTAATTTGAAAAGAAGCACCAGCTTACATGGAACACTATCATCAGATGGAGTTATTAACAACATAAATAGTCCAATCTAAACATCCATAGATTCAAACATTAATCAAAAAATATGACAAGGTATTTCAAGACTTACCTATGAAGCTGTTGTTGGGCAATTTAATTGTCTAAATGAATAGAAAATTAAGGTGGTCAATATAAATTGTCAACCCAGGTAAGTATGTTATTTCAAGATAATTGTGCATAGTCTATGCTAGATTATGGAAGCAACACTAATCTAATTGTAGTAGGGAAAAAGAAACAAAAATTATCACTAACATAATTACGTTGATACAGTTGGAGTTCTACAGAATTGAAATCATAGTTGAAATCTAAACTGATGGGTGTATAAGAATCCCGGATTACCTACTCTAATCTAAATTTCTATTCTACTTTTGTAGGAAGAAGTTATCTACTAATTGTAGAAAGAAATCTACTTATTGCAAGAAAGGAATTTACACTTTTATTTTCTTTTACTCGAAAACAAGATTTTAATCTAATGCAAAAAAAGGGAAATCGGTTATCCAACAGTGTTCAACAGTCAAATTTTAATTCTCATGAGACAGATTTATGGGCATCTAGCAGGAAGGAGCTAGACTGTAACAACAACTATATTCTAGAATTGTTTAACAGATAAATCATTCACATTAAAACAATTATTCTAGAATTCAAAACAGAGGGGCATCTGTGAGGAAGGTGGGCCCTTTCCTTCTCACCGAATCCTCTCAAAGAAATAGGCTACAGTCTACTAAAGAAATTCAATCCACTCTTCTATTGATTTACCAAAATGTTTGTGTACAATAAGCTTTACTTCACTTCACTTTCTCACAGTAAAAATTTGTCCCTCTGATTACAAAAGCTCTGTTATTTAAAGTTAGAGTCATTCAGTTAAAACAAAATCAAAACAGCCTTGAGAATCCCCGATTCTCAAGATATTCGTATGATATCATTAATACAAGATCTATAACTAATCTTGTAAGTTAAAACATGTAACAGTAGGTGTAACGACTTTCAGGATTGGTGGCATTTATTGTAGTAGTCGTATAATAGCAAAATCAGTGGCATTTGTTGCAGCAATCATGTAACAACAGAATCGGTGGCACTTGTTGCAGTAGTCGTGTAACAACTTCCAGGATTGGCACATAGTTGTAACAAATTCCAAGATTGGTGCATAGCTGTAACAAATTCCAAGATTGGTGCATAGCTGTAACAAAGGGTGTAACAACAACGACCATTCTTTAAGACTTGGTTGTTCTATACATTTCGATCATTAGTTGAATCATTTTATGGGTAAAACATGTGAATGTTACCAATCAAACATGCTAAGTAAATGAAAATATAAAAGAAAGATAAATGATTCATACCTTGGGAAAAAAAAGGTCTTAGCATGCATTATAGTAGGCATTATCTTAGATATGATAAGGTTGAATAGGAAAAAGATGTGATGAAAAAGGGACATTTTTGGGTCCTAACAGCTGCCACCTGAAAGAAACATAGAACACATAATCGAGGTTAATCCAAATTCAACACTAGTTAAAATCAAACTTTATCAATATCCTCACCACCATAAGACAGAAATAGAGAGCTTAATTCAATACCTACTAAAATGTAGGGTTATTACGACAAGTAGAATCCCATATGTAGCCCCAGTAATATTGGTTCAGAAAAAGGATGGATCTTTCAAACTATGCATAGACTATTGAGGGTTAAATAAAATAACTATAAAAAACAAATTTCATATACCCTTGATAGATGAGTTGTTAGATGAACTCCATGGAGATAAATACTTCTCAAAATTGGGTCTAATATCAAGGTACTACCATATCCAATTAATATTAGAGGATGTACCAAAAACTGCTTTTCAAATACATGAAGGTCACTATGAGTTTAAAGTCATGTCATTCAGGTTAACCAATGCCCCAGCTACCTTCCAAGAAACTATGAATCAACTCTTTCGACCCTAATTAAGGAAGTTTGTATTGGTCTTATTTGATGATATTCTTATTTACACTAAAACTTGGAAGGAACATATGAAGCATTTAAAGCAAGTTCTTTCTCTCTTAGAGAATAATCAGTTCTATGAAAAAATAATAAAATGTTCATTTGGTAAAGAAGAAGTAGAATATATTGGTCCTGTCATATCCTAAGAAGGAGTCAAGGTGGACCTCGATAAAATCAAGGAAATTATAGAATGGCCCAAACCAAAGAACATATCAAGCCTAAGGGGATTCCTTATATCAGTAGGTTATTATCGAAGTTTTATCAAGAACTATGCTCATTTGACAACATTATTTTCAAACTTATTAAAGAAATTTTCCTTCAAATGGGATAACAATGTAGAAGAATGTTTTGAAACATTAAAAATATTTATGTCCTCTACACCTATGTTAGCAACACCAGATTTTACAAAACCCTTTTTATTAGAATGTGATGCATTAGGAATTGGATTAGGAGTAGTGTTAATGCAAGATGGCCACCCAATAGCATTTGAAAGTCGAAATATCAACAAAAGGAAAGAGTTAAAATATACCTATAATAAGGAAATCTTATCCATTATGCATGCATTAGCTAAGTGGTGAAAATATCTCTCAGGAAGAAAATTTTCCATACGTACTGATCACAATAGTCTTCAATACTTACTAAGACAAAAAACTTTGTCCACGGAACAACAAAACTGGATGGAGAAACTTTCCACCTTTCATATGTAAATAATACACAAAAAAGGGAAAGGCAATGTAACAGTTGATGCACTATCACAAAAAGATCAGGAAGTAAGAGCATATGCAAAAACGGTAGTGATTCTTGATTGGTTAGATAAGATCCTACTTGAATATGCCAAAGATCCTGAATCCAACTCAATAATCAACAATCCAGACCTAAATCCCAAATTTGGATAGAAAAATGGCATTTTATGGTATAAGGAGAGGATATATCTAATTCCATCTTCAAAATTCAAATGAAAGTTTTAAAGGAGTCACACAACTCCCCAACATCAGGACATGTGGTATTTTTAAAAACATACTATAATGCATGACAATCATTCTATTGGAAGGGAATGAATAAGGATATTCAAATATTTGTTGTTGAATGTGAAATATGTCAAAGGAATAAAAATGAAAATGTTATGACTCCAGAATTACTTCATACCCTACATATTCCTGACCAAAAATGGGAAGAGATCTCAATGGATTTCATTGAAGGGATACCCATGTTTAACAGGAAGGATAAAAATTTTGTTGTGGTTGACACATTAACCAAATATGCACATTTCATGGAATTAAGGAAAAGTGACTCAACAAAGAAAATTGCAAATGTTTTTTGCAAAAAACATTTATAAATTACATGGATTTTTGAAGGTTATTGTCAGCAACAAGGATGCAAAATTAAAAAAAACAATTTGGAGAGATTTTTGCAAACAAATAGGAATGTCCCTTAATATGAGCTGTGCTTACCATCCACAAAAGAATGGTCAAACATAAATTGTAAATAAATTCTTAGACACGTACCTATGGTGCTTTGTGACAGATAAGAAAATAAATGGTCTCAATGGTTACATTTATCTGAATGGACGTATAACTCTACATATCACATGTCCACAAAAATGACTCCTTTCCAAGCCTTATATGGTTATGAACCACCTAAATGGAAAATTTTTTTACTAATTAAAACTAAGGTCCAAGCAGTAAGGAATAATATAGAGGAAGAATAGAAAATCGTCCAAATACTAAAAGAAAACCTAGCAACAACTTGTAATCAAATGAAACAACTACTAGACCAACATAGGTTAAAAACAGAATTTGAAGAAGGTGATTGGGTGTTTGTACAAATTCAACCCTACAAACAGTTATCCCTTGAGCAACAAGGGAAGAAAAAATTGGATCCA
Source organism: Picea sitchensis (assembly GCA_010110895.2). Lineage (NCBI taxonomy): Eukaryota > Viridiplantae > Streptophyta > Pinopsida > Pinales > Pinaceae > Picea > Picea sitchensis. The sequence continues at coordinate 57,435 of SNQJ01S0048795.1, forward strand.
AAATTCTATGGACCCTTTCAAATTAACAAAAATATTATCAAAGTCACTTATGGATTTGAATTTCCAGACAATTTTCACATCCACAATGTCTTCCAAGTCTTATGTCTCAAGAAAGTTCTTGGGTAAGCTCAACCAGTTCAAACAAAAATCCCTGAATTCGATGATGAAGGAAAAATTATTTTAGAAACAGAAGGTATTCTTTCCACTAAGGAAAAGGTGTTACATTCTAGAACCATTAAGGAATATCTCATCAATTGGAAAAACATTCTAGAAAAGGATTCATCGTGGGAGTCAGAACATTTTCTCTGACAATGCCCATCACTACCCTTTCTTTGAGGAAAAAGAAAAATATTAAGAGGGTGGTAATGTTACGAACATAAATATTGATGATAAATAATAATAATAAACTAAATATCAAGAGGCATGTACCTCTTCACCACGTGACCAGTCAATGATAAATAGTAAACTGTCATGAGGGTCAATGTACCATCTAATCATCCATTATTCATTTATTCAATCAATATACATAAATATTCTATCTAATTGAAACTTATTCATTAAAATTTCCTTTCTATGGTATGGTATGGTATGCATTGCCTTGCCTTGCCATGGTATGGTATGGTATGGTATGGTATGCCTTTCCATGCTCATGGTATGGTATGCCTTGTCTTTCCTTGCCATGGTATGGTATGGTATGGTATGGTATGCCTTTCCATGCCATGCCATGCCTTGTACTGCCTTGCCATGGTATGGTATGGTATGGTATTCCTTTCCTTGCCTTTCCTTGCCATGGTAAGGTATGGTATGGTATGCCTTGCCTTTCCTTGCCATACCAAGCCATGGTATGGTATGGTATGGTATGCCCTGCCTTGGTATGGTATGGTATGCCTTTCCATGCCATGCCTTGCCTTCCCTTGCCATCGTATGGTATGCTATGGTATGTCTTGCCTTGCCTTGGATTGGAAAGGCAAGGTAAGGCATGGAAAGGAAAGGCAAGGAAAGGAAAAACATGGAAAGGAAAGGCAAGGCAAGGCATGGTAGGGAATGGCAAGGAAAGTAAAGGAATGGCAAGGCAAGGCATATCATGGCATGGTAAGGAAAGGAATGACAAGGAAAGGAAAGGCATGGGAAGGCATGGAAGGCAAGGCAAGGAATGGAATGGTAAGGCAAGACAAGGAAATTCATGAGAAGGCATGGCATGCAAGTGAAAGAAAGTGAAGGCATGGGAAGGAAAGGGAAGGCATTGCATGCAAGTGAAGGAAAGTGAATGCATGGGAAGGAAAGGGAAGGCAAGGCATGGCATGGCATGGGAAGGCATGGAAAGGAAAGGCATGGGAAGGCATGGAAAGGAAAGGCATGGGAAGGCATGGCAAGGAAAGGTATGGGAAGGAAATACAAGGCATGGGAAGGCGAGGAAATGCAAGGCATGGAAAGGCATGGAAATGCAGGGCATGGAAAGGCATAGAAAGACATGAAAAGGTAAGGCGAGGCAAGGCAAGGAAGGACAAGGAAAGGCAAGGAAAGGAAAGGAAAGGCATGGAAATGAATGGGAAGGCATGGGAAGGAAAGGAAAGTCAAGGCAAGTCAAGGCATGGCATGGCATGGTAATGCAAGGCAAGGAAAGGCATGGGAAGGCATGGAATACAATTGAAGGCAAGTGAAGGCATGTGAAGGAAAGGAAAGGCAAGGCAAGGAAAGGAAAGACAAGGAAAGGCATGGAAAGGAATGGCAAGGCATGCAAAGGTAAGGAAAGTCATGGCAAGGAAAGGAAAGGCATTGAAAGGAAAGGCATGTGAGGGCATGGAAAGGCATGGAAAGGAAAGGAAATGCAAGGCATGGCATGGCATGGCATGGAATGGCATGTAAAGTGAAGGAAAGTGAAGGAAAGGAAAGGAAATTCAAGGCATGCTATCAAAAGGAATGGGAAGGAAAGGCAAGACAAGGCAAGGAATGCTATCAAAAGGCATGGGAAGGAAAGGCAAGCCAAGGCAAGAAATGCCAAGGCAAGACAATGCAAGGCATGGCAAGGCATGGAAATCCAATGCATGGAAAGTCTTGGAAAGGAATGGAAAGGCATGCAAAGGCAAGGCAAGTCATGGAAAGGCAAGGCAAGGCAAGGCAAGGCAAGGCAAGGCATGGAAAGGCATGGAAAGGAATGCAAAGGCAAGGAAAGGAAAGGGAAAGAAAGGAAAGACATGGAAAGGAAAGGCAAGATAAAGAAAGGCATGGCATGGGAAGACATGGAATGGAAAGGCATGGGAAGGAAAAGAAAGTTAAGGCAAGGCAAGGAAAGTGAAGTCATTGAAAGGCAAGGAAAGTAAAGGAATGAAAGGAAAGGAAAGTGAAGGCATGACAAGGAAAGGAAAGTGAAGGCATGGCATGGAAAGGTATATTTTAACAACAGTCAAAATATTTTACATACCAAAATATTTTAAGGCAAGGTACATTTTTACAACATTCCAAATATTTTAACAACAATCAAAATGAATCCAAAATTATTCCTTTTACATACCTATGGTCATTCAAGTAGACCATCGGGATCACTTCTAATATTGATGATATGCATTAATTTCTTGTTCTCAGAGTAAGGCAAGAAGTATCGTACCTTTGATGAGTTATTTCTTGGCACTGTTTGTAGTTGGAGGTTTGTACCAATAACCAAGTTTGTAAAGTGATATATGACATGACCTGGTTTATAATATTGAAATACATAACCACCTTTATTTCGTGTTCTTTAATCATGTGTCATATATTCTCCTTTAATAACCATTGGCCCAATCATAAATTCAATTCCTTCAGAGTCTTTTACTGATCACATGAGGGTCTTCCTTCCCTCTAGGCATTATGCCAACCAATAATCAGTGCCCCATTCATTATCTCTTTGGGAAACCACTGCATATATTTTCCTTGGAAAAAATGACATGCCACAATGTGAGTCCACTAAATGACCAAAGCATAAAACATTAATGTTATTTATTTAAAATTTAATAGAAGGAATCAATGGACTTGATACTATGAGATCTGAGACATGATCATAATCTGTTGATATACTTGATTGGTCCTCCTCCAATTGGGATAATTCCATAGTTATAAATTGACCAATGGGGATTGATACATGATCCCATCTATCAACCCAGTCTATTGATTCGAAATGATCCCATTCATTACTACTACATGGACCACAAAAGCAAGAGAGTTTTCTCGTCCATATTTCAACTATTGCATTTTTTGATGTTGTAACTTAATGGAATCCATGAGTTCCCTAGATTGTTTTGCATTCATACCAATGTGATCTATATACATTGACTACCTCCAAATAATATCTATGTACATGTCCTTTCCAGTGTGATTGGTCTTCATGGGTTCTTGTTCCCTCTCCCATTACTGAAGAACACCATTCAACAATGTATTTTTCATATTGAATGAGGAAAGTAGTTGTGAACTTCATTTATTTCCTACATAATGCTCTTTTTATGCATGCGCCTAATCCATCATGCTCCCCCTTCCCATGCCTAGACTAAAAATAGTTCCAAATGTGTGTTATGTGTATTTTTTTGTGCAAAATACACAACCATTGAAATACAAGAGCATTTTTTAATTTCCCTATGCAACCATCTAACCAAATCCAATGTTGATACATTTGTATGTTCTTCTCCTTAAGGTGATTGTAGAACAACTCAAAACAATGGATTACGTAGGATAGGTCATGGCACTGATCATCTCTTATGTAGAAGTGATACTCTTTCAATATAAATTTGTTTTGTTCATTACTATTTGGTCCATGCATGTATGTGATATGGACCATTATGATGACCTTCTTTGAGTGATAATATTGGCTTTGAATCTCATTTTTCAGTTGAAGAATGTAGTTCTCATAAAAATCAACCACTAATAACATAGTAACAACAGGAAATGTATCTCTACATATTCTAAAATGCTCATCCTGCAATCGAGCCACATGGACATGATGAAAATAATGTTGTGTATTTTTTACAAAGTCCTTCATGAAGTCACAAACTCATACTTGGGAAGTAACCAATTGTATCTTTTTTATTTCATGTCCTCCATCAATATCATATGTCACATATTTAAATCTCTACAAGGAAATCTCCTTCCTCCCCAATTCATACTCATCACTTACATGGATGCACTTGCTCAGTAATGTCATTCCACTGCACCTGGGGCATGTCCCATCTAAGAATGATTTTTGATAAAATGTAAAACCCTATGGCCTTGTACACAACATGTTGTGAATAAATTCTCTAGATGACGATGAAGGTAATATAGTTGAACATTGCTGCAAAAGGGTGTTATGCAAAACAAAAAAAATATGTGTATGTGTGTGTGTGTCATAATAATAACCATACTCAATGTGATATATACAACAACATGTGTTATGAATTGTGTTTATTCTAACATATCAAGGCTTGCATTTATGGAAAGATATTTGGTCCAAGTTAAGTGCACTATGTATTGTTCTGAATCTCTCATACAATTATGTCTGTGTAATGTCAAGAAAGTGTTTAATATGGGGTTCATGGTCCCTATATCCCCTTCTCAATTTTAGTACATATTTTTGGTAGTAAGAAGGCCTAGTGTTATCATGCCAGAAATCTTGAACTAGTCCCTTAACCGCTCCAATAAACTTCATGTCAGAATGAGATAGCCTACCAGTGAAGGCCCACAAATATATTGGGCCACCTATGTCAAGGCTATCTCATCTATGAGAATACTTTCTAATGGTTTTTCCATTGCATTTCAAGAGGTGAGAGGTTTTTTGTAGAAAATGATGTTTTCTTATGATCTTGCTAACAATTGATTGTGACAAAAAATGCCAAGATATGTTGTGGTCTTTAGAATGAGATTTATTACCAATTCATTGAAAATCATATACAAGGTTTCTAACAATATCATGACTTGTTTATACACTTTTGACTATTTTAATGCCTAAAAATCTCCTAACAACAATCAAACTTGTATATTTTAACAAAGCTAAAAATAATTGACATTTAGCAACATTGGATTTTGGTTCAAAATATTCTTTAATGATTTTATAAGAGTGATAACGAATAGTGCATTTAGGTAACTTACATTCAAGTGATGCTATACCACTTTCATTGACCTAAATGTGTTTAGGAGTTCCTCGTCGCACAATTCTCAATCTAGGTAGGGACAATGAACCCCTATTCCTAAACTCTCGACCTCCCTATTGTGGAGTTAACAATGATGTGTATCTTCCCCCTTCAATCACCGACAGATCAACTATGGGAGGAGAGAGGACATGGGATTGTATAGTTTCTAGAACATTTGATTGTCCAAAAAGAAATTTCACCACATGAACTTCTTCACCACAATGTTGTACACCAGTTGGTTATGTAATTGTATCCATTGTATAATCAGCTCCAAGCAAATCCCCCATCATCTGGTCATCCACAACAAGTTTCTTGATGAGATACCGGATGGATTTCTCTCTAATGAGATATTTCCCTTTGGTTCAAGTGATGGAGGAAAAACAATAACAACATCTATTATGCTAGAAATTGGTTTTCCCTCTTCTGAAAGACTACACTTTGACATACATAACTTTGCTTTTTCGCTTTTGTCTTCTACCTTTTTGATCGTTTTCTTTTTTGTCAAGGACTTTCTTTCTCGAATCCGTTGGATCCCCATGTTTAAAGATAAAATTTATCTTCCAAACAACCACCTTAATTTTGTCTTTGTATTATGTAATAAGGCACAACCAAGTGGATAAATTTGTTTTTGTATTACAAAACAAGACACATCTAATAATTCCAATTCCAATTGCACTTGGAAAAATTTGTCTTCCAATTCCAAGAAGACACAAGAAGATACAAACAACAATTCCAATTGCACTTGGACAAATTTGTCTTCCAATTCCAAGTAGATAGAAGAATATAAAAACAACAATTCCAATTGGACTTGGACAAATTTGTCTTCCAATTGATCTTACAATGGTTTGGAAATAGCACAAACTTCTCAATGAATCAAACATGTATGTGCAGGTTATTTCCGTCTAAAGATGTCATGGATTTTTAGTTGGCCTTGAAAGAGATGACGTGATAGAGTGTATTTGGAACCAAAAAATGCCCAGAAGGAACACACACACGTTCCTAGAATGTGTGCACACTAAAACACATGAACATTCTTCTTGAGAATAAATGACCACCATCTATAGCTAAATCAGGTCACAAAAGTGCGCGTGTGCTCTTAATGAAACAGATAGAGAATTTATTATAGACCAAACATATTTATGAATAAATATGCATATGGGTATGGGGACAAGTAAGGCATAAGGGGTTAGGATTGGAATTGTTTTCAAGTATAGAGAAATGGTTAGAGCACCAATATGTGGGTGATGTGGGTGCAAGGGTTGTACAAAAGGTATATGCATAGTGCACTCAAGGATCAAGTTTAGAGGGTGTTAAGGGTTGAGTATAAGTTATGCATAGGCTTAGATGGAGCCAGGGGGGTCTATTTCATGGTCAACATCAATCTCTAGGTCATCATATAAATATAGCTCTAGATCTATGTTGTGGTCTAGGTCATGGTCTAAGTCAAGCTCTAGGTCATCGTATAGATCTAGCTCTAGCTCTATGTCATGGTATAGGTCATGGTCTAGGTATATGTCATGGTCATCGTATAGGTCTAGGTCATGTCCCAGGAATTGCTATGTCTAGGTTTAGGTCTATGAATTGACATGTCTAGGTCAAGTCCATTTCTTTTCTTGCGATATAGGGAGGGGGGCTACAGAGAGAGGAAGAAAGAGAGGGGGAGAGGGGGAGAGGGGAACAAAAAGAGAGTGAGGAATAGGGAGATAGAGAGGGCGGGTAGAGAGTGAGAGAGTGAGAGGAAGGGGGAAAAAATAGGTAAGGGGTGTTATATAGATGAAAAGAGAGCAAGGTGGGGAGAGTGGGGGAGAGATAGAGAGGAAGATATAGGGAGCAAGAGAGCAGGGGTTAGATGCAAGAGGTAAATAGAGAAGGGGGTAGAGATGGATTGTTTCAAATTGTGATAGGGTGGGAGAGGAAGACCAAGAGGGGGGGTAGAGGTAGAGAGGTGGGAGAGAGAGTGAGAGTGAGACTAACAAAAGGGAGAGAGAGAAAGAGGTAGTATATGTAGGAGAGAAAGAGGGTATAGATAATGGGAGAGAGGGACAAAGGGTAAGAGGAAGTGGGAGAGAGATA
>SNQJ01S0048795.1:91090-105784 GCA_010110895.2 Picea sitchensis
GTGAGTGTAAATGTGTTGAAACTTCATAGAATAGATCCAGCTAGCAAATGACATACACAATTTTCATAGAAAATATGAGAAAAGAGAAGAAGGAGACAAATAATGGAAGAATTCTCATTAACCAAAATGAATGAATGATAATTTACACATGATATACTATGTATAACTCAACTAATGAACATTGGAGGAGAATCCAATGCTCCATAGTGGTGTTCTAGAGTGATCTGACACACACTAGCAGTTACGGTAGTAAAATTACACCTAGTCTACTCTCTCAGGTAGTTATGGGAGTGAAATGTTGCTTAGTCTGAGTTAACTAATCTCTTGGTCTTCAGTTAACTGAATGAAATAGTGTGAAGTGATGAGGAGATCAGGGAATCATGAGTAATGTGCTAGTCTGGTGATAATCCTAAGGACAATGTGAATTAGCTTGTGATGATCCCAATGTTGCATGGTGATGATCCCAATGTGGTATCTAGAATCCACTCAACTTATCAAACTGAAGTGTGAACTGAAGAGAATATTCTCCTAAAACTATAGGGGACTGAATAATTACTAATAAACATAGGAAAAACCTTAGGAAAAATAAATCCTAGGTGTGCGTGAAGTATATCCAACACCCCCTATTAGTTTAATCTTCTATTTTGTCTTAGTTTGTATTGACCCAGGGTTCATGTCTATTCAGGTTCCCAACAAAGCCTCGAAAACTATCGGCCCTCCTGGTAAACTAGAAGGCAACACAACACAAATAATGTGTTGTGCAGTCTCACCCGAGATAGGTTTAATGGGTGGTTGTAATACTCAGGTGTTTACAGCCTGGGATTGAGTGTGAGATATGAGGACTGTATCTTGAACCACTTATTATAACTTGCAACCATAATATACCGTCATTTATGAATAAACAGGAAATATAACAACTCATTTATTCAATATAGCAATATTTACTTAAAAGAAATAAAAACACACATGAATTCAATCTCATAACATAGGTGTTACCGTGGTTCACCTCATCCTAGGCTACATCCACAAAGATTTGGCTCTCAACTCTTTTATTATAGTCGTTCTATCACTACAGAGTTGCGCACTTACAACTCTTTTGAGTTGGGTAAGATCTATATGAGGCGAACTAGATCACACCAGGCTTCTCAGCCTACGATCTAACCCTCAAGATATACCCTCCTCTCATCCTCTCTAGATCAACAACTTACAAAAATAGGTCATACAACAAAATATTACATATCATCTCATTACAATGCTTCTCTCTAGAATAATGACTAGTCTCTCTGGTAATAAAAAATTGAACCCCCTTATGATACCTAAGTATCTCTATTTATACCTTTTTGGCTCTTTGGCCATTACAATACATTACCAAAACCCTAACCCTAACGTTGTTCGGTCTTCCCTGCATGCGCTCGTGTTGTTCTTCCTTCCATTTGTCACTTTCCTTGTGCATGCTTTCTTTCCCAAAATCGCCTTGCTTTTCTTCTTTGGCCTGCTTCCAATAGACCCCCAACACTGACATGTGGCTCGTCCCAAGCCACCTAAACTTTCTGTGCTTCCTCGATCTCCTTGATGATCGCCTAGAAATTTTCCTTGAGCTCTGTTACCTGTGTCTGCACCTACGTGGTCTTCTCCTTGATTGTGTCTACTACTTGGACTGCAACTTTGTCAATGATCAATCCAGTGCACTCTTACTGGGTATATGTTATCTTTGTTTTAGCTTCCTCTTCTTATGAAATGATTTCTGCTACTCACTCTTGAAGCAGTTCCATTTGAACCTGACACTCATGTTTATTTGTTTGCACAGTGGTGAGTTCTACCTGCAGTTTCTTCATGTCCTGTGCCCCTTTGACACACTTTGTGATGGTCATTGTCTTATGCCTCTTCTTGAGGTCTTCGATAGCTACGTTGATTCTTTATTCTTCCTTGTCCCACCTTTGGACCTGGTGATCCTCCTCTAACTTTGTCCAAAGTTGTGATTCTTTATCGAACAAGTTGGTTGTTGTGATGACCTGTTGTTCTATCTCCTGTAGTTGTGTTGTTACCTCCTGTTTCCTTTGCTCCTTTATTGATGGTGGAGTGGTTGGTGTGAGATGGTCATGGAGATTCTCGATATCCTTATGATATTAATCGATTGCCTACGCAATCTGATCAATCTTTTTTACTGTTGTAAGTTCCTCCCTCTATGTAGTTTGTGGAATATTATCGTAGGTTTCTGCCATTTTCCATTCCAGTCCATTCGTGCGCTCCCTCTCCTCTTGGGTCTCAAACTTAGTCTGTTCATACATTATTTCGAGCGCATCCCACTTCTCTATTTCTTTCTGCAATTTGGGTAAGTCTTTGCATGCATGAGAATGTACCTCATGGTTTATGCTAACCTACAAATTGTGTAGAGCCATGAATGGTATCCATGACAATACCAATTGGATTTGAACTAAATATTTTAGGGGTGTCTACCCCATTATCTCATCCACACACAGCATACTGGGTGTAATGTGGAATGTTTCATTTGGCTGCACTATTGTATGGAATGGATCTCGTTCTTATTCTTCCACTCTTTCCTCTGTCTGCGTTGTTGATGGCCCTGTTCCCATGCTATTGCCTGCTACCTGTACTTCCCTGATTTGCTTGAATAATTGTTGCATGTCTACCATCTCCTCTTGAATCTTGTCCCTGTGGTGCGCAACATTGTCAAAATTCTCAGATAGACAATCCTGGAAAATTCGAGCTATGATCTCTCCATCATCCTCCGTGATCATATAGTTTGGAGGTGGTCTTTGCACCTTCATATTCTTGTGCGCTCCTCCTATTTGCATGGTTGGCCTCTTATTCTGACCTGGTTCTTGTGAGTTGGTAATTGGTGTGGTCCCCTCCCACCTCATCCTTTTTATACTACACTTCAACCGGATATGTAGTGTTCTTTTTCCTTTTTCGAGTCCCTGTATTAGCTGTCCCTTTGGCTGTTTGCTTTGTATTTGTGTGGCCCATCCTTTATTTCTTGGGCACTGGGACTTCTTGAGGCTATGATTCTCCTTTCACTGTCCTTTCAAACAGGTCTTGAGTAAGGACTGGAATCTTCCATTCATCTTTCCAGTCTTTGATCACCATGTTGATATCGCTCGCTATGATACAGTAGCACATTTGTAGCCACTATTTATCGGGGTCCTTCTGCACCTATATCCACATCACATGTCATGTGGCCTTGAAGATGGCGATGTCCTGAAACTGTGTGACAACACATGGTCTAATCCTCCACATGTTGTTGATGGTTTCCTGCAAGTCGCATAGGTATCCTTCAAATATGGACCCATTCATCATTTTTTGCTTAGCATCTGGCATTGCTTTCAACAATAAGTATCTTGGTCCCTGATTAGGTTTGGTTCTTGTAAAAAAAGTTACATATCTCGGTTCCCTCCATCCCATAAAGGTTATTTACATGATTAGTCGTGAATAGTGAAACTTTGTTCCTAGATCCTACGCATCCTTGTAGTCATCCAATAACAAGTTAAAGAGATAGGGTTCCCTCGGCGCATTGAGCTACAACTACGACAACCCCAACTAGAACTTCCTCCCTGCAACATTTTCTTAGCAGCTTACAGGCTAAGATCTTTGTGCCCATTTGTGTTGTGACATCATTGATTCCCTTGGTGATGATGCCTCATGTCCCCCTATCAGTACCGTATTTCTTCTTCATCTCTTCCGCAATTGATTTCTCCTTTGTCTTATCGTCGAGGAATTGTGCGAGATCCATGCACCTGGATGGCAACCCTGTTATGTTTGCAATAAGATCAATGTCTATCGAGATGATCTTTTCCAACTATAAGTCCCCACCATGTGTGACTGCCAATAATTTTTTGATGCACCCGCTTGCATACAGTCCTTTGCCAAAGTGTGGTAGGTCTAAAAGACCTTAAATCCCTGTTTTTTCCAATCCTATTTCCCATCAGAGTGGTTGATCAATAAGTTCCCCAACTGGATTTGTGCCCACAATCTCTAAGTATACTCTCTTTGCAAATTCCAAAAACTTGTATGTGTCTTCTACGTCATGGTTTGAGTATTTTAGCTTGTCAATCTTCCCTAGCAAGATTGATTCCACTCATACCTCATATGGTATACGTGGTAGAACAATTGTTGTGACAGGTTGCTTGCGAGGTGACCTAGGTACCTGCTTCTTGTCTTTCTTTGGTGGTGGCTATCTTGAGGTTCAAGCGGCTCTCATTTGTACTTCGAAATACCATTCGGGTAAGCCTGTGACATATTGTACTATTCCTTTCGGTGGGTGGTCTGATACAGTGGTTTGAGAATTTTCTGGCTCTACTGTTGTTTCCTGATTCATCATCATTCCATTGACTCTCGGAGCTACTTTGATGTTCTTTGGTTGCACCTCCTTCAGGGTTTCTATGTCCTAGATCTTCTACTCCTATACCTTTGCTAGTTTATCTATGTGTTCCCTCCAGTGCTGGTTGTTGTTTTTCTTCCACTATAGGTGTGGGGTTCATCGGTGTTGTGTCTAGAGATGAGATTTCATCAACATTGACGATCTCCGGTGGATGTTGTTCACCTTCTTCCATTTGAACCCATGACCTGGTTCTAAATCTGGGATGTTTGGCACTCTAGCCTGCTTCTTCTTTCTTTGGTGGTTCCATGGTGGTGAATGTTGAATGTTTACTGAGTTTGAATGGTATCTGTGACCTCTATGGACTCTATTATGTGCTCCTTAGCCTCTATCACTTTCTTTCTCTTCTCTTTTCACAAATGGACTCTTTTCTTTTGCATTCGTGTGTTGTATGGGCTTCACATGAAGCTTTTCGAGAGGGCTACCCTAATTATGGGTTCAATGTACCTTCGAATCTTTCATACTTTTCGTTAATCTTCCTTGCCAACTCCAATTGGCATGATTAATGTGGTGTCCCATCAGCCCTTTCTAGCCTTCAATTCTGCCTAACTCCATCATTTCATATTTCTTTTATCATCTTTTTGTTTCCCTCTTGTTTCCATTTTTACATGGTTGATGTCCTCTTCCTTGTCGAGTTTTTGTTCCTAATTATGCATGCCCTTTCTACCTTCGGCGCACTGTGCCTATGTTGGGTATTTTTGATATACTATTTTTTTTTTTATTGCGTGGTGGGTGGTCGACTGTCCTTGTACAGCTTAAGCTGGCTCCCATTGATCATCCCTCTGAGTTCTGCACCTGATAAGTCTCTCAACTGTACAACTCCTCCACCTGTGACAATTTTTACTTCATATGGTCCTAGATAGTGCATTCTTATCTTTCCTGGCTGCTGAAGCAATTTGTTGTCATACATTAATACTAGATCTCCTTCCTTGAAAGTTTTCTTCTTGATGTGTCTATCATTGCAAGATTTGTCCCTTTCTTTCTGAACTTGTTGGTGGAACCCTGCTAGGATCCGGTCTTCCTCCATGGTCATTAACTTATTTAGTCACTCATGTACTGCACCTTGTTCTGTCATATGTGTGATTTTTTCTACACGCAAGCCTGGTACTAAAAATTCTAATGGTACTACTGCTTCTTGTCCATATACTAGTTTAAATGGTGTGTGCTCTGTCAAATGTTTTCATGTAGTCTTGTAGGCCCATAATACTGCTGACACTTTGAGGTCCCAGTCGTCCCTGTTGATGTTATAGATCTTTGTCAGTGCATTCTCCATAATTTTATTAAATGCTTCCACTGTGCCATTTGCTTGTGGGTGATATGGTGTGCTCTTCTGATGATGGAATTCAAACTCTTCAGTCATAGCATTGATGTTGATGTTTATTAAGTGTGTGCCTTGGTCACTCATCAAAACTCTTGGGCACCAAAATTGAGTGATTACTTGTTCAAATAGGAAGTGTGTTATTGTCTCTGCACTGCAATCCTTTACTGGTGTGGCTTCCTCCCATCTTGTTAGGTACTCTGTCATGGTGATAATGTACCTAGATGCTATTCTTTTTGTTGGTGGGTTGATCAGTCCCACAAAGTCTATTTCCCACTTATCGAATGCCTGCAATGTTACTTGTGGTTGTAATGGCATCTCATCCCTTCTGTTGGTTTTACCTTCCCTTTGACATACATCGCACTTTTGACAGTATTCCTTCGAGTCTCAGTGAATCATCGGCCACCATAGTCCCGCGCATAATACCTTTTACGTGGTAGCTTTGCCTGCATAATTACCTCCTTCTATTCCCTCATGGGGTTCTACTATAACTCTTGGTCTTTCGTGCTCTAACACATACCTTCGGAAGATGCTATCTGCACCCATTTTGTATAAGAGTCTTGTGATTAGTTGATAGTCTCCAGCTTGAACTACCAGGTTTTTCTTTTGCACGGTGTTGTATTCATGTGGCACAATACCCATGCTCAAGTACTAAATAGTATCTACAAATTATTCATCAACGATCTGAACTGAGAGTAATTGTGCATCCAAGAAGTTTTCTTCTAAATTCGTAGGTTCTTAGCCATTTGTGACTCTTGATAGGTGGCCAGGTCCTGCATTCAATTTCCCTAGCTTATTTATTACTTCAAAGTCAAATTCTTGAAATAATAGTAACCATTGACAGATTCTCCCCCCCCAACACTAGCTTGTTGACTGGGTATTTTAGGTCTTAGTGATCTGTGAACATCTTAAAGTGTTTCCCTAATAAGTAATGTCTGAAATTTTGTCATCATGGCCCACTGACATTCAAAAGGTGCAATATGAACTCTTTGGGACTATCTGATATTTATGCATCATCATCCTATGATATGGGTCATGACCTAGTTTCTTGCAGATTTTGCACCATAATCCTCCTGGTGGTAATGGATTTGGCATTCCTGCTGCCATATACTGTGGGAATGTTGGAAATTTGTTCTTGTGGTTCCCTTTCATCCTGCATATGGTACACCAAACAACTTCTCGTTTGTCCTTACTCTTATTATGGTTTAGCTGAAATGTTAAGTTCTTCAAGTCCTCCTTCACTTATTCGATAGCTGGACCGTCTGTTGGTACTGGTTTTCTTCCAGTTGTAGGGATGCCTACAGAGCCTCTACCTTCATTTGAAACTTTTGTTGTCGCAGTGGATATTTCAAGTGTGTGAGAAGTTAGTTGACAAACAAGTGTCGATGCTGCATATCTATCATGAGATATTTTAAGTTTCCCTTAAGATGCTTGAATATCTGAACGATATCCCATACAAATTATCCTAGTTTCTGTCTAATTTCGATCATCTCATTCATATATTGATCCTCTGAGCTCGGTTTTTGGAACTCATTTATTATTAGTTTCTTGATGTCTGCAATTGTTCTGGTTGATCTTGGTGGATTTTTTATAGCTAAACTCATGTACCAATCCAGTGCGTGATCCCTTAATATAATCACTAACTGTGCCAATTTAGTGTCTTCATCTGTGATCTGTTTTTCTTCCCAAATCTTCTCACAAATGAACAAATGTTTTTCCAGGTCCTCCGACACTTATCCTTTAAATTCTGGTAACTTGATAGTAGGATCGTGTCCTGCCATTTTGAATGTCAAACTACTACCTCCACGTGGTGTAGATACTTGACTAGTGATGCCTGATCTAGCTCCTCCAGTTGTTGTTCCTTGTGTAGATGCACTTCCTGCTGTCTGACTGCTTCTGAACTTTGGTTGTATAAACGGTGGTGTTTTCTTTGGTGTATTAGTCGCACATGGGTTTATGGGTTCCACACTGAAATTAATATGGATAGGATTGTTTCCTTCTCTTCCTGTTCTTGGACCTCTCATTTTCCTCTCATATGTTGCGTGCAGGATTTCCTGAATATGCTCCACATCTTGAAGATCCTCTACCTCTTCCTCATCACTCACCAATCCTTCCCTCATGGCTACGACTCTCTTATTGGTATTCACATTGTATTGGTAGGGTACTCCGCTACGCATCTTTCCAGCTGTCGCCATGATTTTCTTGATGTAGTCATCATTCATCATGATTGGGTCAAAGGGTTCCTCGTCCTTTACCTTATCCTTTCCTCCTTCCATTTCTCCTCTTTCTGTCAGTGCGTCCCCCCTTCCCCCATGCATGTAGGGAATTTTAGTTGTATGAGTCCATTGTCATTACACCTTTATTATATAGCAATATCTTGATAGAAGTATATAGTGATCGAATTTACTTTCCTCGAGGTCCACGTAAAAAATATTGCTCCACTGTGCTATACGACTTCATTGTGTCGACTGCAAACTCTATTATAAAACCTTCCACAATACTGTCGAGCCAAAAGGCTAATCCATGGGTGAATTTGTTGTTCACCTACTATAACTTCTCAATCTGTCTCAGGGTCCACTCTAACTATTGAATCTAGTTTTTTGCATGGCTATCCCTCAACCTTAGTATCCACTACTGCAATAAGTGTGGAAAATCACAAAAAAAGACTTCATGCAAATCAGTAAACACGTATTTCTCGAGATATTTGTGGGGTGTTATTCTAGGGTTTCTATTGTCTTTTTGTGCAAATTCCATCTCTTTTGTTCTTAACCAGCTTTTGATCTCCACTTTTGTGGGATTCCACGGTCTTAACATCCCCTTCTAGTAGCTCATTTATTTATTTTCTTCTTTCATATTCTTTTTCTCTGCCTCTCCACATCTACTCAATCCTCTCTTGTTCTTACCAACGGAAATGGAACCATTTGTTTGTTTAAAATTCTATTATGTCTAAGTTTGTATTGACCTAGGGTTCATGTCTATTCGAGTTCCCAACAAAGCCTCTAAAACTATCAGCCCTCCTGGTAAACTAGAAGGAAACACATCACACAGAATGCGTTGTGCAGTCTCACCTGAGATAGCTTTAATGGGTGGCTATAATACTCAGGTGTTTACAAACTAGGATTGAGTGCGAGATATGAGGACTATATCTTGAACCACTTATTATAACTTACATCCATAATGTACTACCATTTATGAATAAACAGGAAATATAACAACTCATTCATTCAATATAGAACTATTTACTTAAAAGAAATAACAACACACATGCATTCAATATCATAACACAGGTGTTACTATGGTTCACCCCCTCTTAGTCTATGTCCACAAAGATTTGGCTCACAACTCTTTTATTATAGTTGTTTTGTCACTACAACACTGCGCGCTTACAACTATTCCCAGTTGGGTAAGAACTATATGAGGAAGATTAGATCACACCGAGATCCTTAGCCTATGATCTAACCCTAAATATCTGCCCTCCTATGTCCTATCTATCTCAACATCTTAAAAAAATAGGTCATACAACAAAATATTACATATCATCTCGCTACAACGCTTCTCTATACAATAACAACTAGTCTCTCTGGTAATAAAAAACTGAACCCTCTATGATACCTAAGTATTTGTATTTATACCTTTTTGACTCTTCATCCATTACAATGCATTACCAAAACCCTAACCCTAACGTCCTTAGGTCTTCCCTGCATGCAATCATGTCGTTCTTCCTTCCAACTGTCTCTTTCCTCGTGCATGCTTTCTTTCCCAAAATCGCCTTGCTTTTCCTCTTTGGCCTCTTCCAACACCCCCTCTGAACATCAATATGGTGAAAATAAAGAATGGGTCCTAGAAACGAGGCCATGTTAGGCACCCAAATACAAAATATACATTGAAATAAATGACGAAAGAGGGAAAACCTCATGGGAAACACCCCCCTCAAAATACAATGTATGTAAAACAAAGAAATGATAGTTTGTTGTTGGGAAAAACACCCTATGGACTAGCAAAATAGAGTTCAGACTTTGCATGCAAATTTGACTGAATAGAAAATACCTTCTACCTACATCCCTATATTTAAATCCCTTTTTCTCAGTAAATGCATGGAAAGGATCACCTACCTTATTACCAACGTTTGATGTCTATCCTCCGTTCTGCTTGATCACTTGTTTGCGTTGCTCCTTCCAAAGATGAACTGCACTCAAGACAAACAACAACTATGCATGCATGCTACTTCTATACTCAAGGGTTAGAAATCAAACATAAACTAATCAAACCATAGACAGTTCATGAATTGGGACCGGAAAAGCATTCTTTTTATTACTTAAAGTGAGTCAACTTACAAAAGTTGAGACCGGCCACTGCTCCTTGAACCTGATCCTAGGCTCCTCTTCTTCTATCCTTCAATTGCTTTGTGTTAAATCTCCTTTGGCATGAGGAAAGGCTAAAGGGTTGGGACAATGGAATACGTAAATGGGCAGAGTTTATTCGCTATATTTTTTCCTCCTCCAAATGGTACCCCTACCCCTTCTTTTATAGGCTAGAAGGAGCTAGGGTTTTGGACAAACCTTCAGCCATGCATGGCCGAGAGTTTCAGTTAACTCACCCATATCTTTTTGTTCCATCAGAAACTTTCCTTTTTTCATTCTTTTGTAGGTACACGCAGGCTCTAGTAAGTCAGCTAGCGTGTACACGTGTACAGTAATGGGTTAGGGTGTGTGGGCCTTTACACAAGAGGCTTTTCAAAGGGTTGTTTAGCAGAGTTTTAGAAAAGAAGGGAAACGAGTTGGCCTGATGCTAGGTAAGCATATGTGGTGCAATGTAGGGTTATAACAGATTCCCCCTAATGTGTGATGTCATAACATCTGATGGCTGAAATACATTACCAATCTTTACTAAAGTGCCGAACGATTGAGCCCAAGGATCAGGAACTAGGAGGTGTCGTCTACAAAATAACAAATGTCTCACTGAGGCAGGAATACCCATGCTCGGGATAAAATAGATCCATGGCTGCCAATCAAATACACTATAGATCAATGTTAAATAACTATAAAGAGTAGCCATGAACAATACACAGCGGAGCTACATCTCGAAATCAGAAAGATATACATGTAGAGTATCGATCTTCTAGAAGCTGATTCGGCCTAACGGCTAGAGATGAGATCTTCAGAGCTCAAGCAACAATTTAAAAATCTTCAAAACTTGGGTAGGAGTGTAATATGAGTGTACGACTGCACTACCCAGAGGTCTTCAACGGTTTTTCGGTCATTGACATGATAATCTTGATGATCAGACGGAAGGTTTCAATGATTTCAAACAAGGACTTGATTGGGTGTTCGGGATGGCCGGGTATGCGGACAAGAGACATTTTGTAGAGGGGCTGACTTAGGCTTAGTGACAAACTTCCCTTGGACAATAGCACGACAAGTGATGCGACTCAGGAAGCATATATGTTACTCAAAAGTCTACGAAGCAGGAGGCAACACAAACTCTCCATGTGTTTGGAAGAATAACCAAACGGTGGAGGAAACAACTCTTATATAGTGAGAAAAGCTTCCTAAGGTCGTACTACATCCCATAGCCTGATGAACAAATGGATAGATGTGCTTTATCCAAGGGCGACTCATTATGCTGCCAATAAAGAAAATACTTTTCCCATCCTCTTTTTGGGGTATATTTGATTTTTTTGTTCTTTTCAATAATTTTGGAAAAATAATAAAGGAATATTATGTTATAATGGAGGAACGAATATTGCAAACATACAAGCTCAAGACACAAGGACAAGACTGATGTTATGGTAAAATGATACTCAGGAAAAATCCTCCGGTGGCCAAAGGTGTTAATATGCAGAAGCAAACTGTCACAAGGTTGGTGCATAAGGTATGCAAATGCGGTTGATAAAACACACGATGGTAATGTCCTTCGATGTCAGTTTAACGATCCCAAGGAAGGTAAAATCAGTGGTTTTTCATATTTAGAGAGTCTGAGAAAACATAAAAGGAGACTCCATTGGGGTACCTTTTTCGAAGATAGTCTAGCCGATTCAAAAAAGGGATAAACTAGCACCGATTAGATGTTGATTCAAAACCATTTTAATGAGCGTGACAAGGACACGATCACTCGGATATTTTTTCACTTTTAAGGAGTTTGAAAAAATCTTAACTATGGAATCTGTCAGGAATATTTTTCTGGACCAATTTAACGAGTGTGAAAGAATAAGGTCACTCGACAATCTTTTCAATTTTAGGGAGTCTGAAAAGAGCTTAAATATGGACTCCATGGTGGTTTTTTTTCGTAAGTTTAGACCCTCAGGCCCGAAAAAGGGATAAAATTTACCTGAGAGTACTCTTCTAAAGAATGGAAATTTGATAGAGTATATCTTTGTTCGTACAGTTGACCGTCCGGACCGAAAAGGGGTAAAATACCACCGGACAAACGTGACTTCAAATTTCAGTTTAATGAGCGTGAAAGGCCACAAGATCGCTCGACAATATTTTCATCTTTAGAGGGTCTGAAAAGGGCTTAAAAGGAGACCCGTTTATTTTTTGGGAGTCCCGAGGGTGAGACAAAGAGCAAGGAAGAATCATGCAAATAAGGCTCAAAATCATATTCAGGAAAGACTATAAGGACTCCCGAGCCTACAATGTTTTAGAGATGGCATGGACACCATAATGCAACCAGGACCTACCTAGGGCATCCATGTTCTGGTAATATCTACTGCCAAGTTGCGACACTTCTAAAGCAGATATGATGGTTCTGTGTCACAACCTAATGGGATCGATCCTATAGCAGAGGAAAAAGACAACAAGACGCAAAAGTTGGAGTAATAACCTAACCTATATGTTCAAGTTGATTCTTGGAAAAAAAAATTATGGACCGTCAAAATTTTCTCAAAACTCAAAAAAATGTCCCAATACTCGATCAAATCCCTCCCATATAACTCCAGAATCACTCAAAATGGTTTTTGGTATAAAGAAACTAATAAGGGAGGCCAAAAAAGTGACAAAAAGAGGCCAAAAAGTCTATAAATAGAAGTTGGCAGCTCATTATCACCATCACTAATTTGGAAATTGACTCTAGAGCCAAAAGACCCCCTTTGCTAAAAACAGTGATTCCAGGAGCTACAATGGACGAAACGAACTTCTGCTTGGACCAAGTAAGTACAAACTCCCTTATCTAGCTATTCAATTCTTCAATTTTGTTTTTAAATTCGTTTTTTGGGTGGGCACCGACCTTAAAAAAGTCGGCCCTAGGTACATGCGGGTTGTCTCTGGATAGGCCGCATGTACAAGCAGGCAGAGTAAAGGTTGCCCCCGTGTACACATGACTGTCACCTCGACAACTCACGTGGACCCCCCCTTTGTAGAAAAAAGAATTAAAAGGCAAGTGATGACCCTCCTGAACCTTTTTGTGTTGGTAGGATGTATGTCCAGTGGAGGGAAAGAGAGCATGAAGCAGTCAGTGAGTTAGTTGCAGTAGATCCGAATGTCGTGGCCATGTTGATGCAATGTGGTTTACTGAAGTTCTTTATGTGTCCATTTATGCGTGCACAACCAAGGCTATTGAATGCCTTGATTGACTACTGGCACCCTGATGCAGAGGCCTTTATGCTAGAGGGGAAATCACTGGTACCCACCACCGAGGATATCTATTTTTTGACTAGCCTCTCAAGGAGAGGGGAACTAGTCAACTTCAGGACATTTTCTGCATGACCGAGTAAGATATCAGAATTGATAGCCGAGCACTGTGAGGCTGGGACTGATTGTGCGGGCTCCCAGGTACCTATCAATAAGATCACTAACCTATCGCTGCAGGCGATATTATTACTGATTGGGCGGATTACCGGTTCTGCAGCCTTGCATCAAGCTTCTCACGCATAGATGAACTGTGCGATCCAGTGCTTGAATGCACAGATTTTTGACTGGAGTACTACATTACTAGAGTGCATGAAGAGGCAATTGACATATTGTCGACAATGGATACAAAGGAATTTTGGGTTTGGGACAATATTGTGTTCATTTTTCTTCGAGAGAGTTCTGAGCTTTATCCCTCGGGAAGTAGTACAAGGACATCAGGCCTCATTTCCTGCAGTGTGTAGATGGGCAGTATTACTGTCGCGACAGGGTGGTAGAAGGACCAATGAGTCCTTCGATGATGCATTCTTTGCATGGCTGTCACGAAAGATCCATGTGATCGAGGACTACCCATATGCAGGGATAGATTTTTCTAGAGATCCTGAGATACCCGTGCCTCTTGGTGAGGAGCGAGGGGAGATGGGTAAGTCTCCACCTTTGTAGTTTTTTTGTTTTGATATGTAATGTTTATGTCATTTTTGTGATATATATCATTTTTCTGTATGCCAGTGTATTTGACGGGTAAATGTTTGTTGTATGCAGATGTGGGACCCGTGCGATCTACTGATTATGCACGAAACAGGCATCGTCCTTAGCCAGAAGCCGCAGCTGCCACCGCTGGAGGAGTAGTAGTAGCAGGGAACCTCCCAGCCAGGGAGGCTAAGAGAGTCCTTAGATGAGTTGAGCGGAACTTCACTGCACTTACTCGCACAGTCCCAATGGCAGAGATAGAGGACCTGCCGCCATCCATGCAACCTGATGTCGTGGGGGCACCTCGAACGTGGGTCTGATTATTTAGGCGTTTAGCCCATGATGTGGACTATTATAACAGGGCCCATAGGCCCTGAACCTATGTAGACTTTTGACGTGCCACGAGCACTTACTTGTATATATTTTCTGAGGGCATAAGCTCTATGACTCGTTTATTAGTCTTGTTTTTTAGGCGCTTGCATCCATCTATGTACTCTGGTTGTTTTATGATGTTATATATGGTTTTTTTATCTTTTGTGTCTTAAGGATCACATGTGAAAAAATGTATTTACATGCTTATGTCAACGTTCTTTCATATGTGTGCAAGATGCCAATCTAAAATTTGATTAGCTAGAGTATCTGTAATTTGGTTTAATCTCCTAGGA
>SNQJ01S0048795.1:111566-121930 GCA_010110895.2 Picea sitchensis
CATTTAACAACCTTGTCAAATCTAGCAAGTGTAAAGTCGCCAGGAATGGTAGTTTGGGTTGCTGCTGATAACCTGGGAAAAAGGGTCCTGGAGTTTGACTAGCACCAGGTTGCCAGGAAAAGTTTGGCTGCTAGCCCAGATTCTGGTAGAAACCATGGCCCTAACCAACATAAGGATTTTGCATTTGTGGAGACATCATCGGCTGATTTCCCAAAAAGGACATAGAGTGTTAGGCATGCATTGTATTCGAAGGACTTTGGGAAGGATTACCCCATGCCGGTCCGACGGGGAGAGGCATAGTAGTCTATCCGGGGTTCCATTGAATGTGGAAAGAATTACCCAAGAATGGCATTCTGGAGGAGGGAACGGATCCTTGTCCTGAATTCCAAGGTCTTGCTATGTGTGCCCCCTATGCAGGAATAGTACCCTGCGCAAGAGTAGATTGTCCAAAAATGGGGTTACCCCTAGTCGAGAAAGAAGTTGATGAGAAAGTGTTGTTACCAAACATTTTGTTCCAAGAAAATGGTGTCAAACCTACCGGCATATTGTGCGAAGGTGGTCCCTAACTCCCTGCTCCAAATAAACTATTGTGTGTAGGTTGCCCGGTGGATTGCTGATGCAGACCACCAAGTGAAGGGGACGAAGGAGGGATATGACCTCCTATGTAAGGAAAAGTGTTAAAAGGGACAAGAGTGCCCCCAAGGTGACTTTGCAGAGGAGCACTAGAGCTCCCTGCCCCCAGACCCAAAGTTTGTAAAGTGGAGTAGGTTAGTACAGGACTTGTACCTAAACTAGGCATACCATATGAGAATGGAGGGCGTGTTGCACTAGGTGTGAAGGGGGTTGTGGCTACCGCCATAGAAGGGTTCGGTCCACTGTGCGACATAGTTGCGGCCGAGACCATGGTGGCTCAGACCGACGATGGTAGGTTAGGAGATGACTCTCCTGTGGTGGAAACTGTGATGGGAATTGAGGAAATCCCAGAAGGAGTAACAACATTTGTTTCCATTGCTGTGTGAGGCATTATTTGGTGTTCATGAAATTGGATTGGTACAATAAACGGTGCCAAGATATTAGTGGTTGGGGTTTCAACCGAGCCAAGAGTGGTTTCTTCAAGTTCCAAAATGGTTGATTCCTCTGGGATTTGTTCGGGCACAAAGGTTTGTAACCCGGTCGCTTCAAAAGACCCTTGTTGGTCTAGCTTATGCCTTAATGGTGGCAGGGGTGGCTCCAATGTAATCAGTGGCAGGCCAAGAATCCTTCATGACCGGCAGAGGTTGGGATCCTCCACTGTGTGAGAATATCCAAGACACGCTAAGGTATTCTAAACGTTCAAAATTAAAAAGCACTAAAAAGAATCCCCTAAGAGATAAGACAAACAATCACTAAACTATTTGGAAGAACAGTTACAACAACCAACACTAGAGAAACTTACCGGTGAAAGTGCAACTCGAACATGGAAGCACCCTCCAGGTATACTCTGCAAAGCGTGGCCCGATGTATTTCCTAGGTACCGTGGTATACCCCCATAGTCACCTGTGTATGTCCCTAAAAGGATGGGCAACTAGGTTGCCAGCACGCGAACAGTCACCAGGCGAGTACAATCAAAAGTCGGGTAGACCACAATGAGCAGGGTATCGAGCCTGAAACCTGTCAAGGGTATTGAGAGAAAATGGTCTGGAAGACAACTGAGGACCTCCAATGGATTCGAGACCCATGAATCCCCATGGAAAATGCAAACGACGGAATCCCAAAATAAGCCCTCTATATGTGTTCTCCACTACGATTGGTCCGGCTTTGGAGGGGTTATCTCCGCTACCTTTCCGCATGCGACCTCATGTTTATCCCCTGTGTTAGAGGGGGGTCCTAGATAAATTCCACAAAACTGGACTTAGAAACTCCCTATCTCAGACTCTAATGTTTGGTTTTGAATGGCCTTGAAGAGTTTCCTCTCCAACCTAATCCAAGGCCCTAGTCCTGAACTAGTTTGTGAACCCTACAAACATAAAAGTCTAGTAGATTTTAAAATTAGCGTTGCTTTTATGGATTTGTATTACATCAAGGGGTATGAGGGTGAAACTGATGATGTGTAAAAGGCAAAAGCAAAAAATAAATGAAAAAGATGGAAACAAAAAACATTTACTAAATGCAAAATTTCAACAACTTTTTACAAAGAAAGATTTTTAATTTTTCTAAGATTTTGGACAACAAACTCAAAGGAATTTCACTCAACTACGAGCTACTTATGATCTAAGTGAATTGAAAAAACTTATGAAATAAAAGACTTTTCCCTAGCTAATGATGTGGAAACACACTCTTCAACCAAAGAAGAAAATGAAAAGAGATTTTTTTTTTCTTTAAGTGCTAGTAAAGCAAGAAAGGGAAAATACTGACAAGCATAAAACCAAGAAAAACAATTCTGGCTTAAAGCACATATCGCAAAGAATCATATTAAAGAATCACACAATGGAAATTGTAAAAACAATGACTCTCACGCTTGTCTAAAAACCATAATTTTTTTTTTATATATATTTTTCTGTCAACTATTAACTGAGAAAAAATAGGCTAAGGGTAAGATGAATCCTAAGCTACTGACTGTTCAAACATAGATTCAAACACCTGAGAGGAATGCTTCTTATCAAAGGAGGGGATGACTGCCCCACCCTAAACAAAAAGTAGCTTGTACAAGCACGCGACTGTCACTTAAACAGCACGCATGCAAACGGATGTTGAACAGAGACAAAGGGTGTGTACATGTGGGTTGACCTTGTACATGCCGCATGTATATCTAAACTCTAAGGAAAAATATGAAAATTGATAGACCAGAACAGGAAGAGGCCTCTGGTATTGATAACAGGATCCCTTGAAGGCTTGGATACTCTTTCTAACAGAAAAACAAATAATGGAAGGAAAAACAATAAGGAAAAAAATAATCTGAGATAGGATTGTTAGCAAACAAGACTCAAACAAAATTCCAGAAAACCCCCTGAGAATGTGTGATTATGACAGGGAAGAGGAGGGCTGCCTCTAAGGTTCTCTGAACTCCTACATGCTATTGCTATCTCTACAACTAGCATTCACACGTGGGATGTAAGAGAATAGGGCACGAGTACACACGTTCAGGCCTTATGCAGGCTGTGTGTACCTCTGTGTGTCCCAAAAAACACAGTCAATCAAAGTCAGGGAAAGATGGTATGGAAAACCAGACTCCTTGCTAGCTCAGACCTTACAGAAATGAAAAAAAAAGACAGGCAAAGAAAAACAGAAAATCTAGTCTTTAAACTACCCAAAAACTTAAACAAAAATTCCAGGAACCCTAAAGAGTATTCTCCTTAGTACGGTCACCAATTCTGTTGTTGGGAAAAACACCCTACGGACTAGCAAAATAGAGTTTAGACTTTGCATGCAGATTTGATCGAATAGAAACTACCTTCTACCTACATCCCTAGATTTAAATCCCTTTTTCTCAGTAAATGCATGGAAAGGATGACCTACCTTATTATCGACATTCGATGTCGATCCTCCATTGTGCTTGATTACGTGTTTGTGCTTCTCCTTCCAAATATGACCTACACTCAAGACAAATAACAACTATGCATGCATGCTACTTCTATACTCAAGGGTTAGAAATCAAACATAAACTAATCAAACCATAGACAGTTCATGAATTGGGACAGGAAAAACATTCTTTTTATTACTTAAAGTGAGTCAACTTACAAAAGTTGAGACTAGCCACCGCTCCTTGAACCTGATCCTGGGCTCCTCTTCTTCTGTCCTTCAACTACTTTGCGTTAAATCTCCTTTGGCATGAGGAAAGGCTAAAGGGTTGGGACAATGGAATACGTAAATGGGCAGAGTTTCTTCACTATATTTTTTCCTCCTCCAAATGGTACCCCTACCCCTTCTTTTATAGGCTAGAAGGACCTAGGGTTTTGGATGAACCCTCGGCCATGCATGGCCGGGAGTTTCAGTTAACTCACCCATAGCTTTTTGTTCCATCAACAACTTTCCTTTTTTCATGATTTTGTAGGTACACGCGGGCTGTAGTGAGTCAGCCACCGTGTACACGCGTGCAGTAATGGGTTAGGGTGCGTGGGCCTTTACGCAAGAGGATTTTCAAAGAGTTGTTCAGCAGAGTTTTGGCAAATAAGGGAAACGAGTTGCCCTGATGCCAGGTAAGCATATGTGGTGAAATTTAGGGTTATAACGTAGTTGCTAGGAAACTGTGTCCTTCACTCCAAGACACTTATGTAGAAAATGGAACTTCTACTCAGTGAAGGTCTTGGTAAAGATTTTTTTAGTCTATTCTAATGAAGGACAAAACAGTAGGTCGATGATCACCTCATGTACTATGTCCCAGATGTAGTGCATGTGGATCCCGATGTGCTTCGTCCACTGCCTCTGAACTGGATCTCTGCAGAACTTCAAAGTGCTCTAGTTGTCACACCAGATGATGATCGACTGAGGAAATTGAATGCCCAACTCAGTGAGAAAATGTTTTAGCCAAATAGCCTGAATGGTTATGTTAACTACCCCTCTTTACTCTACATCGACTAAAGATAGATAAATAGTAGCCTACTTCTTTCTCGGCCAATAGATAGGCCCAGAACCAAGACTAAGTGAGTAACCATATGTGGACTTGTTATCAATGCTATCGTTGACCCATTCAAAATCAGTGAACCTGATTAGGTCCAAAGTAGAGTATTCTACACAGCGAATCCCAAAGGTGATGTATCCTTGTATGTATCAAAGGATATGCTTTGTAGCCTTCTAATGTAGCTCATGTGGCTCCTGTATGAACCTGGAAACTACTCCAACTACATATGAGAGGTCTGGTATAGAGTGTGTGAAATATAACAAGCTCCCCACTAGTTTTTTTACAGGTTTTTGTCCACCGGTGGAGTGTCTCCACCATCCTCAAGTCTAAATACTGATAGGAGAGGAGTCAGGGAATACTTGTAGTCTGTCATGTGAAATTTCTCAAGGAGATCTCGTGCATAATTAGCCTAAGACAATTTGATTCTTGATGCATCCTAACTTATCCCGAGTTCAGAAAGAAATGTAGTGGACCCATGTCCATCATTAATAACCTGTCATGCATAATCCTCTTGACTGAAACAATCGCTAAAGTCAAGCAACCTGTGATCAAAAAATCATCAACATACATAGGTAGGAGTAGAAGTGAATCAATCTTCCTAATCATGTAAACATTCGAGTCTGACTTACAACATACAAAGTTTTGTGACAACAGGTAGGAGTCCATCTTGGCATAACATGCCCTCAAGGCCTGCTTGAGGCCGTAAAGAGACTTCTTTAGTCGACAGACCAAAGATGAATACTACACAAATCCCTAGGGCTGCTCCATATAGATATCCTCAGAGAGATCATCATGAAGAAATGCATTCTTCACGTCCATCTGATGGACTTCCCATCCCTTGGCTACCACAATGGAAAGTTCCAAACATATCGAATCCATATTCACTACTAGAGTGAAGGTCTCATCATAGTCAATGCCTTGCACCTGCTGAAATCCTTTGGAAACTAGCCTGGCTTTGTATCTACTAACATGTCCATCTATTGTGCTCTTGGTCCTATAGACCCATCTACACCTAACAAGTTTCCTTCCTAAAGGAAGGGGAACCAAATCCCAAGTTTGGTTCTCGATTAGGGTTTTGTACTCATCCTACATGGCAGATTCCCAAAAGGGATTTCCTAATCCAGGTGGATATTGGTGACCACCCACCTATTCCACTTGGACCCCCACCATTGTTTCTTTCAGTTTTTCAGTTTCCTTAATTGTAGCACAATTTACTATTTTTGACAGTTTTTCGGGCCCTAAATTTCGAGAGCCATTTTGAGGCCCTAAACGATGTTTTTTACGCATCAAACCTTCGGGGAATATGAATTTGTTGCGGACTTAATATTCATAGTCAATAGTTTTAGTCCTTGGATAGATATTTCTAATGATGTATCATGTGCGTCAAATGGAGATAGTATTCCAAAGTTACGACCCCATGAAATTGATGTACAAATTTACCCCGACGGGGCCCATATTCTGGCATTTCATCTCCTAGGGTTAGGTTTTTGGATGTTTAGGGTTTTCCATTGTTTCTCAATAATAAATAGGCCTTCGAGCCTCATTTTAACACATATTTTAGAGGCATGTAGCTGCCACATCTCTTCTCAGAGATAAGCTACCAACACCCTAGCTAGTTTATTTCCTTTTTTTTTGTAAACAAATTTCAGTTCTTTGATATTAATGAAATGAAGTGTTATTTCCAATGAATCTTTGTGTTTGTGGTTATTTGTGTATTCTATTGTGTTCCTGCATAAATTGGATCAGTGGTATCAAATCCATCTTCTCTTTCTCGATCCTTCTTTGCATGTCCCCAACGAGGTCGGGGTATAAGGAGTTAGGGCTCGATCTGGTTGAACCTTTGCAAGATCGGCCTCGCAAACCCCGACAACCACCCATGGGGGATGAAAATAAAGATGAGGGAGTAGGATATATTATCAAAATATTACTCAGGGAGGCCCTTCAAAAACAAAGGAATGAAATGATGGATAACTTCACCCAAATCCTTCAACGACTGCCCACTGGTGGCGCATCTACATCCAATAGACACTCTAGAGGCACAACCCCTTTTAAGGTACAAGTAAACTTTGACATTCCCATATTTGATGGAAAAATAGATGTAGATACCATAGATAGATGGTTGAATCTATTAGAATGATATTTATCAATTGATGACTTTTCCGATCAGAAGAAGATTATTTTTTAACTGCTCAAATGTTGGTTGTGGAGCCTGATTATCTTCCTGATTTAGAGGCCTTTTACTTGGAGCCGTGTTTCTACCCCATGAAGTATTTACACCCCAAAAGTATGTAAAATCTTCCATGTGGGAGAGTGCAGAGGGGGGGTACCCCCTCTGCGGGGTTCGGGGGGCCTATCCCCCTGACTAGGGGGTCTGGGGGAAAGCGGGCCCCCGAAGCAAAAATTACCTTGTAAATGTATATTGTAATTTCATTGTAAATTTGGACCGTTCATTATAAGGTCACAGATCTAACGGTAGAAATTATGTTAGGGTTTTTTCCCTAGAAGGCAACCCTCTTTTATAAGGGAAATGTATTGCGGCTATGGTTGATGGCGAGTATTGTATTTTGAGAGAGGAGACTCTGAGAGAAATAAGAGGAAGTTACAGTGGGTTTTGTTGTAGGTTGTATCCCTTCATTTGTTGGATAATAATAAAGGAAGGACCTAGCAATTTCTATAGTGGACTTAGCCCACACTGGGTGAACCACGTAAATCTGTGTCTCTATTGTATTGTGTATCTTCTGTGTTTTGTTTCCACATTTATTTTATTTTATTGCTCCGCGGTCCTATTTTTCTAACATCAAAGATGCTCCCCATGTCAAGGACTGGTGGGAAACCTAATTGAGAAAAAGGACGAGGAGGAATCCTCTCTGTTCTTGGCCGTACCCACTTGGAATTCTTTCTGATATGCCATCAAGGAAAAATATTATCTCATGGGGAGCTATGAGGACAAGTACATACAATGGAATACACTGTGGTAGCAAAGGGATCAAGATGTGCATGAGCTGATGAATCTGTTCCATACCCTATGCACAAAGTCGGGTATCAAATATTCAGAGAAATATTTGGTGTTGAAGTACCACATTTGTCTGCATAGATACATTCAGGAGGAATGGAGTTCCTCAACATCTCCTTGCTTGGTACGACATACTGGTATGCTGCCAAGATTGAAAAAAAATTCAAACACAAGAACTGATACTTTGGATCTGTGAATCAAAAGCAAGTGAAAGGTGCCCCAAAACCACAGAAAAAAGGACAAATCCAAGGCATGGTGGCTCAAGACAACCTGCCAAAGATGCAAGCAAAGAACAACACTGTGAAGCTGAAGAATGACATGGGAAAGTGGTGTGAGTTCCATAAGAGCTCCACTCACAACACAAGTGAGTGTCGGGCAAGCAGTCACTGGTGGTCGAGATGAAGGCTTCTGAATCAGATGCATACTCCGACACTGAATCAAAACCTGAGAAGGGGAATGACAGAGGGAAACAAATTATCGATGTAGAGCCCAACTCCATCATGGCCACCACGAATATCCAAAAGAAAGAACTGAAAGATCCATAGGAAGAGGAGTGTTATCGGGCTAATTGTTAAGTGTGAACACAAATCAATCTCGCTATATCCACCTAGATCTAGAACAAAACAAGACATGACATGGCGCTTTCCCTAAACTTTAATCATCGAATTTACTACCAAGGAAGAGATAAGTGACATACCTTTGAATATTGCTTCCTTATATCTTTTTTGTCCTTGCTCTACTCTGGTGCTCTTGCGATATTGGATCTGCAATGATACAAACCAACCAAAGTGAAAGAAACAATAGTATACTCAATGAAATCTTATACATGTGATAAAGGATTCATGTAATAAAATGAGAATGATTTTATGAGAAAGAAACATGCCACTGTATTATATAATGTAGAAGAAAGATAAAACCAGATGCCTTGATGTTGTCAGGTTCCTTCCAACAATTCCTTTCTTCCCACACACTTCTGATCCATGGATTCTGAGACTGTAGATCTGATAGCTACTCACAATCTATCTTGACAAAACAAATCTCAAAGCCAACGTACAAGCTCCAAAAACTCCAAGCTACAAAACTCAATAATAAGCCAATATCCAAAAGCTTAATCCCAAGCCAAGATCAAGATAACTTTCTCTATGAGAGATCCTCTCATTTTATAAGCTAAAGAGGATAAGGTGAGGAGGTTAGGATGATCCCACCAAATCATGAAGTGAGTAAGATCCAAACCATTCGGAGGTCACATCACCATAGAAGCTTCTCCTTCTAGATGCATCAAGAAGACGCTCGTTTTTCCCACGTATAGGAATTTTCGCACCCTATCTATAATGCAGACTATGAAAACTCCATGGTCTAGCTTTAGAGACAGGTGCAGAAATCAGTCATCGTTGCACCCTGCATATAGTGCAGCCTGCGAAAATCTTCCTTAATAGGATTTTTACAAAGGAAAATACAACTTCTTCTCTCAAGCAAAGTTATTCTCCCTTCTTTCTTCAGGAATTCAGGCCACTGACCCCTCTAAAGGAAATAGATAGGTTTACATCATTAATAGTCATAAGGGTGACGGAAATAATGTGTAATAGGGTGTACTACAATCTCATGATGTTGCAGCCTCCAAACGGTTCATTGCAATCTCATTATCTCTCCACCTCCAAATGGTCCTTTCAATTTGGGTGTACTGAAATCTCATAATCTCTAATCCTCCAAATAGTCATAATGTTCATTTTAGTAGGTTCCATTTAGATGTTGACCTAGATCTTGACATAGACCATGACATAGACCCCCCTAGATCCATCTAATCCTAGGCATAACTTATACTCAATCCTTAACCCTATATTCACTCGAGCTTTGAGTGCACTATGCATATACCTTGTGTACAACCCTTGCACCCACATCTTGGTGCTCTAACCATTGCTCTATCCTTGAAATCACTTTCAATCCTAACCACTTAGGCCACTTAGGCCTTAGTTGTCCCCATACCCCTATACATCCTTATTCATAAATAGATTTGGTGTATATTAAATGCTATATCCGTTGCATTAAGAGCGTGCACGTGCTCCTATGACTTGTCTGAGTTGTAGCTATTGGTCGTTTATGCTTAGCAGGAATGCACACGCATTCCTATAATGCACAGGTTCTTTAGTGTGCACATGTTCTAGGAATGCACATTCATTCTTGCTGGGCATTTTTTGGTTCCAAGCACACCCCACCTCACCGTTCTCATAGCCGATAAAAATCCGTGACAACTTCAGAAAAAAGTAGTCTGCACAAACAACAAAATTACCAACTTAAAGAGAACCGTGACCTCAAAATGAGAACTCTAGCCCTTAAAAACCATATGTTTGCATAAAAAACATAAAAATGAGCCCCCAAATCAAAAGGTGGTGCTACTAGTAGTACCATTTTTTGTAACCAGGTCAAAATTAAAACTTTTTTCAAGCATTGGTGTTGCACCTCTTTTGTCACCTAAATGAGCAAAATAGAGATGCTTACAAGATTAGTTGGGTTACCTAAGAAAGATAGCATTAAATGAAAGGGTTAGAGAAAGAAACATAAAAGATTAAGCTAAGAATTAAACTAAGAAATGAAATAGCAACTAAACTATTGCATAAGGACATAAGAACAAGAAGCAAACAAGACTCATGTCACCAATGGAAAGGATTTGTATTAGTGAAAAGAAAACACCAAGAAGAAAGAGGACTTTGGGTCCCTTCTTCCTCCAAGGGAGGGATCTTGGACCCCCACAACTAA
>SNQJ01S0048796.1:4799-17475 GCA_010110895.2 Picea sitchensis
AAAATTGTACATTGAGTTACAACGTGGATCTTTTCAAGATTTAAATTCACTTGCCATGGCTTTTCTCACCCATCTCTATTTTCCAATTAGATAGAAAACCGACACATAACTCTTGACCTCCCTTCATTAGACTAACTCTGTACATATTTCTGATCATATTCATGAATGGAGATGACGATGATGGTTGATCAAAGCCACCATTCTTGACCAGTTGTTGGATGAATGGTTCAAAAAATCCCTGTTACCTCCTATTGCTCATGATGTAGCAATGGGCGGTGTATTTACAGAAGAGGAAGCCATTGCTCATGCCCAGTATTTAGATCCGGTTTATTCCCAATCCGGTACTTTGTATGAATTATTCCTAAACGCTCCCTGTACATCAACCGATCCATTAAAACCATCCTCCACCACTGATTCAGGTGGTGTTATCGATTCCGTAAAAAACCAACCTGTTTCATAGTTGACTGGGACAACCAATCATTCAATAACTCCCTCGACTATAGTGAAAACTCCCATCTCATCAAATTCCACCCCTACTAAAGTATCCGAAGTGAATGCACTTCAATCCAATTCACCAACACAATCGAGGGGGGTAAAAGAAAAATAAGAATAAATTCAAAATTATAACTTATATTTATTGAAAAAATGACATTTGGACGAATGGTGAGGTCCAAATGTCATTTTTTCAATAAATATAAGTTATAATTTTGAATTTATTCTTATTTTTCTTTTACCCCCCTCGATTGTGTTGGTGAAGTGGATTGAACTGCATTCACTTTAGATACTTTAGTAGGGGTGGAATTTGATGAGGTAGGAGTTTGCACTATAGTTGAGGCAGTTATTGAATGATTGGTTGTCCCAGTCGACTATGAAATAGGTTGGGTTTTGACGGAATTGACAACACCATCTAAATGAGTGGTGGAGGATGGTTTCAATGGATCA
The DNA here is from genome assembly GCA_010110895.2 of Picea sitchensis. Classification (NCBI taxonomy): domain Eukaryota; kingdom Viridiplantae; phylum Streptophyta; class Pinopsida; order Pinales; family Pinaceae; genus Picea; species Picea sitchensis. Next base: position 5,742 of record SNQJ01S0048796.1, read on the forward strand.
GTTGATGTATAAGGAGCGTTTAGGAACAATTCATACAAAGTATCGGATTGAGAATAAGCCAGATCTAAATATTGGGCATGCTCATTGGTCCAAATGTCTTCCACGTGTCAACATACTTTCCCAGGCACCGTCTGCCACGTGTCACCGTACAGACGTGCCATGTGTCACCACTGTAAGGGTGACACATGTCACTCCCTGATTGGCCCATCTGTACCTACCACATCATCAATCTGTATGCCCAGTCATCTTCCCACGTCAGCTATATGGACCCTTCCACGCAAGTGCAAACTGTGTCTGCCATGTCAGTGGTACAGTAGTACTACCTGTACAATTAGCTACCACATGGCACTGTACGGATTGTACAGTCATCATTTTTTTTTTGCGTTTGGAAAAATGAAAAGATCACCATATCTGGAGCATACGGCGTCCATTTGAGCCTGTTCAAGTTGTGTTGGGTTCTTATCAACGAGGCCTACGCACACGTCCATTTTGAACCCATTCTGAGAATTTTTATTTTTAGGCCTTTATGAGCCCCATCAAGCTCCTGGATCCAAATCTGGATCACACCTCCCCACTAAGGACCTTTTGTTCCCCAAAAGGTTACTGACCAGTCATCAAGCTCGAGATAGGCCACCCGAATTGTTCCCTGTCCTGTGCACCTGTCTCATCAAGATCAATTGTAACACAATCATGACAACTGACAACATATTGTTAGCCATTTGTACCCTGCCACATCTTACTAAAGCCACTATCATCCATGTAAACAAAATTACTAATGATAACATAAAAAACATGACTGCAAATGAGCTGATATGTTTGTAATATTTGCATGACATTAGCTTATCTTGAAGCAAACTGTGATTGATTTTCCATTCTAAAATCATCTCTTATTCTTGCTTAAGATCAATTACTTTATTTGAAATAATTATATGTGTGTTGTTTGCTTGATCCGCCTTTATTAATTGTTCCATTGTTTGAAGAGTTTTATTTTCCTTTACATGATGAGCATGAACCACATATTTTGGTAGAACAAGACCAAATCAATTTTGTAACCTTTTGGCACTTCTATGATTTACTTTTAAAGCTTTAAACATAAATAATAAAGCCTCGCCCACTGAGACAAAGGCCCGAAGACGTAGGCGAGATTGTTGAACTCCATTATCACATTGGTGTTTATGGTTTGCTATTGTTTATACTTCATTTCAGATCTATACGTGTTTATGTGGCTGTCATATTTCTTCCTCTTTCATTCAGCTTCCTAAATGGTTAATAAACACATGCATTAATAACTCAACCATTGTCGTGTAAAAGATCTTTTCGAATCAAGTGGTATCAAAGCTAGTTGATGTTTGGATCTGAGTTTTGCATGTTAACCAGGGAAAAGATACATCGTGGTGAAGGCGATATTGTTGAAGAGAATCTATTGATTGGATTGAGAAAGATAACTTCTCAAAGCGAGTGGATGACATCGAAAGAGGAACTTTCTCAGGTGAGTAAGAGTTTCGAAAAACTTTCTTCGCCATGTCAGAGATGATGAAGGTTTTGTATGAGGATTACTTGGAAGGAAAGAGACCAGTTCTTGGTGAATATTCGAAGGGAAAAAGTGAAGAAGGAAATGATCCTACTCAAATTCCTCCTTCACCTCCATCTTCACCTCCTTCTTCTCCTTCTTCTTCAAGTTCAAGTTCTAAAAGCATTGCAAAGAAACATGTCCATAAACATAAGAATTAAATGCCTTTATTAAAACTTGATGAGATCTATAGAACCCAACAAAAGAAACGACACTGAAATCGGATGACCAGAGCTCCCAAAAATGGCCCGCAAAGGTGCACTCCTCAATATCTTCCCTACATAAATATGGCTTTGGCTTGGAAAATCTTCAGCATAAACCTACTCTGAATCTCCTCCCATGGCCTCAATAAGGTATTTTTTATATATATCTAAAGTTGGTAACCATGTCCCAACTTCCCCCCAAGATATGGCCTAAAAAAGGGCCCAATATCCCCCAATAATGACCAAAATCTACAAAAACAGGCCTATAAATCAATATAAAATCCATATAATATAGTAAATAACCCACTTTATGGCTAATATTGGGCGCAACCCCAAAATGCACTGGCCCCTGGTCGTATAGGCACGCCCCATGTGTCATCGCGCCAGGTGCTGGATCGTTTTGCCCCTTAGTTCTCGGCCCCCCGTCACATTGAAGGCCATGTGGCCACACACTGTTGCATCCACGCTCTCTTATGGTTACAACCCCCGATGTATAGCGTACGGTTAATCCCTTTGGTCGGCGGGCTAGCCCGACCGATCGGGGATTAACCCCTTACCTATGCCAAGTGTATAATTCGAGCGCTATAAGCGTGGAACCCTGAGTCACATGGTCGAAGTTTCGGAACCGAGGGCTAAGTCATAGCCATAATTCCCATGCCCAAACAATAGAGATGGACCGTGGTTACATGCGAGTTTCCATACGAATGCGTCGGGGGCTGGGGCCTAGCCCCAGCCCTAAGCTCGCCAAACCACATCACCACTCAACTTTAAAAAGTAGTGGAGGTATTAAGGGTTAAGAAACAAATGCGGGCGAGTTGGCTAGCCCAACCCTGCCAAAGCCTCGCCCTGTGGGAGGTCGTGCGGTCGAATCCTGTAAACTCCAAAATTTTGCATAACCAAACAACCAATGAATGGGTGCCACGTGGAAACCCATGTCTGGGCCACGTGGCACCTCACCATTCGTCCAAATAATCAACCACGCATCAAATGCTCATTGGTCCAAATTTCTGCCACCTGTTAACATACTTTCCTAGTCACCGTCTGCCACGTGTCACCGTACAGATGTGCCACATGTCACCATTGCAAGGGTGACACATGTCACTCCATGATTGGCCATATGTACCTGCCATGTCATCATTCCATACACCCATTCAGCTTTCCACGTCAGCTCCAACTGTGCCTGCCACGTCATTTGTATGGCCATATGGCCTGTACAGTCAGCTGTCATGTGGAACTGTACAAACTGTACAGTCATCTGCCATGTGGCACTGTATGGATTGTATAGTCATCATTTTTTTTCTTGTTTGGAAAAATGAACAGATCACCATATCTGGAGCATACAATGTCCGTTTGAGCCCGTTCAAGTTGCGTTGGGTTCGTATCAATGAGGCCTACACACACGTCCATTTTGAAACCATTCTGAAAATTATTATTTTCAGGCCTTTCTGAGCCCCATCAAGCTCCTAGATCCAAATCTGGATCAGTTTTATGCCATGACTGTTGTGGCCTCCTCGATTTTTTGATGTGTTCAATTTCCTCATCAAGGAAAATAAGTGACCATCGATAAGTTAGATTACTACATCCCTGATGCTCACACTCAAACAACCAACGATATTCCATTTTTGGGGGATTCAAAGATTACTTATGAAAGTGCAGGGGTAGGTTTTCTGAAAGATTCTTCGCTCATGGGAACTTTCCCCACACATGTTCCTCCAACTACGCATAGATATCACAACGATCAATATGATTTCAACTATGGTACATCAATCCCTTGAATAATTTGATCCATGGATCGTACCTAGTCCCTTAGAATTCAATACACGAGGTGACACTATGCCACTTAGTCTTGTAGAGGCTAAGTATGGCACCATTAAATTTGCCTCTCCTTCACTTGACGACCAACATATGATGGTGTCTAATTCCTATTCATTACCATCTTGGTTAGATTCCCTATCCTCCACTTTAGATTACATCCTACGAATTTTTCCATCCGATGAATCCATTATGGAAATGCTTAATATCAAGGAGGCACCATGGGATGAAAACCACCTTCACTCATCGTTTCTTTCTATTTTGGATGAAATTGAGAAAGATATTTCATCTATCTTTCCCACCAATATTGTTGACGCTCCCCAATCTTCGATACTCACTCAAGATACAATCTCCGAGGGAAATTTGGGAAACATATCTCAAACCATCAGTTTTGACATATCCACAAAAGAAGGTGTTGTGGAAAACATACAACTAGGTGCGAACTGTTTGACTAAAGAGATTGAAATTCACACGGCCTTGTTTAAATAATTCCGTGACATTTTCACTCGGAGCTATGAATAAATGTCAGGTATCGATGTTACACATCAAATTTCCACACCTAGGTACCTCGCCCTAAGTGTCATAAAAGTGTCATATGCACCTTGATAATTGTCGCATACACATCGACACCATGAAATAGCATATGTCACAATCCCTAAACAATGTGGAGGAGAAACATATTATATGAAGGTCAAAATACTATGTGCACATGAATTATTATTAATGTTCATGAAAATCAAATTAATTTAGCGTGAGAATCCACCTCACATTTGGTTTCCTATTTTTTAGAGGAGGTTGAGGATCAGATGGATGGTTGAAATTTTTCCTCCTTAAAATCCTTGAGAGATATTTCCTCCCTAAAATCCTTAAGAGATATTTTCTCCCTAAATGTCTTGGAGATCCCATTTCAATGGATCTAATGAGTGATCCTCTCCATGGTGGTTAAGCCTCCAAATCCTATATAATGAGGGCTTTCCATGGAGAAGAGGAGGCAAATTAGAGTTATCAAACTTATGATCTTGGGAGGAAGCTTTTGGATATCAAACTTATGATATTGGGAGCATCGTGCAAGGGTTGGACAAGGAGGACTTGGAGAATCTGCTTCAACATCATCCATGATTGTAAGTATCTATTTAAATTTCTCATTAATATATGCTTGGCCTATTCCCTTCTAGTTTGTGTATCTTTACATATGCTTGTCTATTGTATATTTATTTATTTAATCTAGTATGCTAGAGTAGGAGTTTCCTTGTGCCTCTTTGTTGTCTGTGGTTTTGCAGGTATCAAGATGTGCGAATGAGTTTGGAGATCGAGCTCAAATTGGAGCAGTGAGGACAAACACCATAAATAGGTATGATCACCTTTCCTCCTTCTCTCTTTTCAACTAGTTAAGCAAATCTCAAAGGGATGTTAGTGTCCATTTGCATCTTTTTGTCTTGGTATTAGGGGTCTAGAATCGAAGGGAATATTCACCTAACTGCAGGGGAATGATTCTGTAACAGAAATTGGAGACTCCACTGGGGATGGACATTGACTTGTCTGTCCTTGGATCATCTCTTCCTTTTTCCCATTTTTAGATAATGTTTATTATTTTTTCCAAATCTATTTCCTTTCTTCCCTCTTCATTGACAATTTCACAAAATTCTGGGAATTCTGGGTGAAATTTTCTGAGTTTTAAGCCTCTGTTCCAAGTTTATGGGAAGGGTAGTTCTCCCATGGAGTGCATCTCAGAGTGTTGATCTATAATCAAAGCTCCCTTGCAATGTATATCAGATGGCTACAACGCTCTGTACCCTTGAAAACATGAGCGTTTATCCCCTTTTTTGGTGATTTCTACCCTTTTCTACTCAATTTTTCTTAGCCCTTTGTTGGAGGTCTTTTGCCCAGAGTCTGTACTTTGGCTTGTGGATTTGTTTGGGTTGAAAATTTGGTACTTATCACTTCTTTTTTTGTCGTGTTTGAGCTTGCAATATTTTCCAAATTGCGAGAGTTATTCGCCTTGTTTTTCTTAGTTTGGTTTTAATCTTGCAAAGTTTCTGGTTATCTGAATGATTGAAAAGGTCTGCAAAGGTTTATTGGTATTAAGTTACTTTTCAAATCTTTCCTTTTTGAATGATTTGAGACTTTATGCTTACCAAAACCTATCTTAGATTTCTCTTTCCTGTTGCTCATTTTGTCAAGACAATGGAGTGATTTCCCTTTCTCCTTATCCGTTTTTGGATTATTCTCTGAACTTTCTTGTACTCATTGAATGCTTGTTGATTGTCGAGTCCTTGATTGAGTGAGTTATATTCTTTCAGTTCTTATTATCCTGTGAGTGCATGCTTTGTTTGAAATCCTTTTTTGCTTCGTGTCTTTTGTATCTGCATTCAACTCTTTCATTTCGATTGAAAGTAATGGAGTGTTAAAGGATTTTCTTTTGCTTTCGTTAGATATTAGAATCAAACAAAGAAGATAGTTGCATTATTTCTTTTGGGTAGTGTAGATAACTAGCTTGCATTTAGACGATTGCATTTGGGAATTGGGTGTTTTTGAGGAAGAAAGTTGAACCTATTCTCCATCCCATATGTAGGATTCATTGAAGAAAATGATTTGCATCTTATTTTTCTGCATTCTTTTGGAGTCGAGTCTACAACATGATCAGTTTCACTTTCTCACCCTTGAGTAAACAACAAACCTAAAATGAAGCACTTAGAAAATTGACCAGACACTTTTATATTTTCTGGTAGTGAACCTACATTAGCAAGTGTAGGGATTTGGAATATGTTGTGAGGATAACTTTCCAAATCCATCAAACAAGCATAGAATCTTGTGCTAGGGAGTGGTAAATCCAATTGTTCGTATAAGCATAATCGAGATCCCCCTCTCACACATGGGTTAAACACGAGGTCACGTGCATGAGAGAAACATAGATTTCCCCTCCGAATCTTAACCCATGTAGCGAAAAGATCGTATATTGGGGGTTCTTCCTGAGAAACGACTGGTTTCATATGGTCTCAGAGCTTCGTGAATCTCGGATCCGTTCGGGGTTCTCAGTAGTATTCTGGTCCACTTGTCTTCATTTCTCTTGAAGAATTTCAGACTTATTATCCTGCCCATACGTTCCTTCCTAACTGTCGACTGTACCTGCCTGGAGGCTGACTGCGAGTTGGTAACCTTAGTGGCCTATATATGTAGCGTTGATACACAAGGTGACGGTGAAGGGGAGTCTTCATTGTACCTGGGTCAGACGTTGGTCAAACTCACTCGGGATCCTTGGAGGGTACACCCATGGGTAAAATAGTGTGGGAACTTGCACAAAGGTGTTAGTTTGTTAAGCAGGTCACCAACGTAACTGATTCACCCGCTCTATCCCAACCCCTTCCTATATTGATTTCGGGATGTTGGATTTCATCAACAACTAGTGGTTTCATTTTGGGAAGGTTTGTTTGATTGATTGCTTCTTATATTTATAGTGCGTGTTGTTTTTCTTCCTTAGGACCTTAGGTCGAGTTAGTGTCAATGGCATAAACTCTTGGGAGTACCAATGGAGGAACCCCTTTTCCCGAGGAACCTTTCACATTTCCTTCTTTTGGAAACGTTGGTCCTCCGTCCATTGCCACATTGAGTCTTCCAAGACTCACCATTGGATTACCAGTTTGGTTGTTCCCCACTCCAGTGATCTCAAATATTCCTAGTGCTTCAGATGAACCTAATGCATCATATGAAAGCAGACCACCCAAACACCAACCTCATGTTGACCTTTCTCCTTCTTAACCTGACAGGTCCTTCCCTTTCTCCTTTTCCTAGTGAAATCTCTAAAGTGAGTAGCCAGGTTGATAAGAAGAAGAAGAAACATAAAGAGAAGAAGAAGAAGAACCAGAAAGGGACCAAACCTCCAACCACATCAGATCTTGTTGGATCTAAGCAACCAACTACTGTGAATCGTACTGGGAGTGTTGATAAAGTCAACAAGTCTAAAACGAAGAATCCTAAACCCAAATTCCCTTGTAGGATTTGTAAGGGTAACCACTTTCTGAGGGATTTCCCTGGTCTCCCCAAGGTCTTAGAAATGTGGTCTTCCACGTCATCAGCCCCTACGGGACATGCTAGTGACACCCCGTTAGCTAGTGACATTAAGGTTGGTAAGAAGAATAGAATTGTCAAATTTCCTTGCTTGTTATGCGAAGGTGATCATTACTCTCACATTTTCCCTTGTATGGACGAGGCTTCTTATATTTTGTAAAAGCTTTATCTTCCAACTGGTTATCATAATATTTCTTCCAAACCGTCATTAGTTGATGGAATGGTTAATCTAGTTCCATCCCCGATCAATCTGGTTGATCAAGTGGTCAATATGGTTTCATCCTCGATTGAACCACTAACCCAAGTGGTTGATCCAGTTCCATCATTGGTTAGCCCCACTCTTCATCTAAAGAGTGCCAAAGTGGTCGATCCAGTTTCATCATTGATCAATCCCACTCCTCAATTGAAGAGTGCCAAAGTGGTCGATACGGTTCCGCCATCGGTCGATCCCACTCCTCCCTTGAAGAGTGCAACCAAAGTGGTCGATCCGGTTCCCTCATCGTTTGATCCCACTCCTCATTCAAAGAGTGAGGATGTCACTTCGGTCTACCTCGTTAATATTGATTCACCCGGACAAGGGGGCACTCCACCCATCTCGATGGCACCCCTTTCAAGCAATGAGATGATTTCTTTTAATTGGAATCATTTGGCAGAACCTCATCTTCCTTCTTACGTGCCTTTCCAAATCACCGTACAGGTTTTTGATAAGAATATTCCTAACACTGTAATAGACGAAGGTTCTTTTGTTAGCATCTTATCTACGAATGCTTGGAATTTTTTTGGTTCCCCATAGCTTGCGCCTCTGACTCATAATCGGTTGACCTTTGACAGAAGAGTTAGTCGAACTTTAGGGATCCTTCCTCAGTTTCCAGTTACTTTGGGAGGAAAAATGGTCTACGTCGATGTGATGGTATTTCATGACCCCTTGGACCTTAACCTGCTCCTTGGGTGAGACTATGTCTACATTATGAGAGATTTTATGTCCACTGTATTTCAAGTGATGTGTTTCCCTTACAATGAAAACATAGTAACGATCTACCAACTTACATTCATTGACCTTCATATGATGGTCAACCATCCACCTTCCCTGAATGGTCCGTACATGCCAACGATGTCTTCCCCACCGCAGGTCAATTATATGACAACCTTCCCCATGCGTTAAACCCCGCACGAGAGGGAATCTCTCCTTTCTCTTGACTTAGATCTAGTAGTTGACATGGTCATCTCTTCGATAGGGCTATTGGAGCCAGATCTCCCTACCCTTATGGAGGTCGTCAACATGTATTCCTTCCAAAGTTCTTTTCTTCCATCTAGTGAAGAACTCCTGGAAGCCATGGTTGATGTTTGTCTTGTGACATGTATTCCTTCCAAAGTATTATCCTCTTGGAAGCCTTGATTAAGGAGAATTTATGAGCATAGTTTTCCTCTCTGTAGCAAGCTCATTAAAAAATGAAACAAAAATATGGGGATTGAACCCGAAGCCATGAGCATAGTTTTTCTTCTATGTGGCAAGCTCGTTAAAAAATGAAACAATAGCTATGAGCATAGTTTTTCTTCTCTGTGGCAAGCTCGTTAAAAAATCAAACATAGGTCTTGAGCATAGTTCTTTTCCTGTGTCAAGCTCGTTAAAAAATGAAACATTCACCTCTCCTAAAAGTCAAGTCTTTTGCTATATCTCGTAGATATCGAGTTGAGTCTTTACCTAGATCTTGTAGATGTCGAGTTGAGTCTTTCATTAGGTCTCATATTTGAACCTTCCTTTCATCTGCCCTTATCCTTTTTCTCCATCTAGTACAAAAATTGGTGACAACCTCAAAGTCGATGAATGGAATGAAGCTTGGGGGGGCATGTCTCCAGCCTTTGATTATCATTCTAGAGTTATGCCGCTAGCTTTTCAAGCTCGGGGCAGAGTACCAACCATTCATGGGTATCCCTACCTTTGGAAATTACGTTGGGAATTTAGAAGCATAAGTTAAATTTTGTTTCAAGCTTGTGTAAAAATGAAACCAATACCGAGCTTAGTCTTTGTTCTTTCTCGTGCTCATAAATACATGAGAATGTGACCAACTAAACTTTTATCACTTTTTCAGACTAGTAAATGTTATACGAAAAAGGAACCCCGTAGAGTCTCCTTTAACCTCTTTTTAGACTCTCTAAACATGAAAAGATTGTTGAGTGATCTTGCTTCCTTTAACACTCGCTAAAAGGTTTTAAAGGGCGTCTTTTGAGTGATAGTTTATCTCTTTTTCGGCTTCGTGAGACTAATTACAAAAAAATGAACACTCTAATCAAGCATGATTAGAAGAGTTCTTCGTCGTATCGTTTTATAATTTTTCGGACCTCAGAGACTAAACATTATGAAAAAGGACAACCCTGGAGTCGCCTTTAAGTTCTTTTCAAACTCTCTAAACATGAAAAACCATTGAGTTTTCCTTCTCTACACTCGCTAAACTACACATTGAAGGACCCATATGGGAACAAACCCTTACTTCTTCGAGTTCGTTAAATAAAGGAAGAAGAACTTACCGAAGGTGAGTTACATTGAGCTTGTTAAATAAGAAAGAGGTACTCATCTATCTGGGTGGGGGAAAAATTGAAGGAAGTGGGTCAAGTTTTTGAGAATCCTTTATGGCATATTTTGTCTCCCTTGAACATGGATCATGTTTGCATCTCGTCTTACAGTTGGGTAATCTGCTTGTCCTTGAGTCATACCAATTCCATGTGTCGCCATACTTTTTCATCCAGTCGAAGAGTGATCTTATTGTCGTCACATTACATTCTTAGTACTCATAAAGTCAATGTTGCCAAGTTAGTTGTTGTGCCTCATCATGTTCAAGGGAAGTTTCTATAACATCCCTCTCTTGCATGCACATGATTTGACTTATTCTTTGAGGATACTTGTCTGCAAGTGATCCAGTTTTAGTATATGGTTGTATGTTCGCTTATGGATGCTTATGTTGATGTTGGATTATGATGTTATGTTATTCGATATCGATGTATATACATGTGTTATTGACGGGTTTCTCCTGAGTGTGTAGGACACTTGATAGATTGAGGATGTTGATGGCATCGATGGACCTCCTTGGACTCTGGATCAAGTAAGGGAGTGGACTGTATATGGTTTGGGTATTTTTGTTTATGCATATGTGACATATGATTGGGTATATTATGATGTTGTTAATGGATCGTTGACATGTGTTGTTGATGGATGCAGGCTGACGATTTCTTGCTAATCAGAATCACATTAGGAGTAAAGGGGCCATGCACAACAACTAGATATATTGAGGGATAAGTGTGGCAGTAGCCCTGCCACAACCTACTAGCACTCCCGCCATGGCTTGAATTGTAGGTTAACGATTACCTAGTTCGAGATATCCATGATGTCGTGAGGGAATATTGAGACAGTCACTCATGAAGATTCTAAGGGGCGCACAATAAGCCAAGGTCCTTATTCCTTAGAGACCCTTAGTCTCTCACAAGGTTTCCTAATGGAGTATTGACTCCAAGGGTTGGACAACTACCAAAATCAGTCAAAGGTGAGTGGCACCCTTGGAGCATGTAGTGCATCTTGAAGGGCACGTCACATAAATAAAACATGAATAACGTCGAGTGGCACCCTTGGAGCATGTAGTGCATCTTGAAGGGAACATCATGATTTTAATAAAGGTGAGTCAATGAACCTAGGTGCCTAGAAAAAAATATTTTGTTTTGATAGGGTCAACCTTAAAATAAATGTTAAATGAGTAATTTTTATTAATTATAAAATTTCCTTAAAAAAATTCTAAGCCTAGTTGAAAATTAAGCCTAGGTCTAAATAGGGTAAGAAGACTAAAAACTAAATAATCAATTAGTAAAAGGGGGATGAAGAAAAATCAAGTTAAGAATTTAAAAGATAAATATTTTATCTAAGTATTTAATTACTGATTATGTGCAAGACATGCTAAATTGAAACTTAGACAAGAAGGGAAATGAATGTAAAAAGGAATGTGGGGACATAGAAAGGAATCTAGTCTAGTCTAACTAAGGAACTTTCCTAAATAAAACACAACTAAGTTTTAGAAAGACGTCAGTCATTAAAAGGAAA
>SNQJ01S0048797.1:59099-84293 GCA_010110895.2 Picea sitchensis
TATTTCTTTCTAAAAATAATCCTCAAGGTCCTAAATAATATCTTCAAATTGCTTGGATCTTAGTCCACAATGCTTGAGGAATTATCGAATGAAGATGGTTATGGAGGCTAAGTCCTTTGGGATGCAAGTATGCTTGATCAAATTCCTTTATTTCTTATCTAGAGATAACAAAAACAATTTCATCAGAACATCATCTTGGGTTATGTCATGCATACCAATGTATTCGGTAAACTTGACAACATGTGAAACAACCGAACATGGATCACCATCAAATTTGTATATATCATCTAATTTTTCTGGAAGAGATTCATCGTATACTTCCATGATACATTAATGGAGTTGCCAGATGAAATTGGGTGAAGCTCATCAAAAGTGAAAAGGGAACTTCCCTCAAATGGAGTCTCTAGGAAAGGTAAGGGTAAAGGCTTCGGGATAGACTTGTCAAGTGTCATTATGGGTCAGGAAGGATTCAAAATCCTCCTTGACAACGAATCCAAAAAAATTATCGCATAGATTGTAGTTTGGGAAAATCCCAACCCAAGCAACAAGTGTGTGCCACAACTGGGGAGACCTATCACTGTCACCTTAATAGGTATCCCCTCGTTTTAGTGAAGGACATGTCGAACACAAGAGAGGCTTCCTGGGTGACCTTAGGGGGATTGCAGGGGAGAAACCAACGAGAAGAATGAAACACCCCTATAGGTCACAATGAAAGGTTCTAGGAGCTTGATGGAGGTTTATTATCAGTCAAGGAAAGGTTTTCAATGGAGATTACCTGCAAAACCAATGCTATACAACCAAAACCAATACCAAATATGATAAAATTATCCCTAGAACATGAGGGGAATCAACAAGAACCCTTGCTATCCCAAAATTTCAACATACAAAAATAATATATCAACAATGATATCGTTATAACAACTGCAATTATATCATGTAATTCAACATATGAAATTGGTTCAATGAACATACAACTTAGAGATATCATTCCAATGCTTAGCACAATGAATTAGATGACAACAAAAGGTTGTAAAAGTAAGTTAACAACAATATTTATGATAGCCTTATGGTTATAGCTTACTTTTTCTACAACAATTATATTTAACCATGGAAATCAACAAGCAAATGGCTCAAAATAAAGCTTAAGACGAACACTTTCAATTCCAATGATCAAACAATGCTTTCCTTAGTTAAATTGCAAGTAAAATGAAAGATAACAACAAATATATCAACGCTAATGGTTGTAGAAAATAGTTTATAAAAACAACTCAATCACTTGCTTAATTATGACTCCCTTAGCCTAGAAGAGAGACAATATCATGTAGAATCAAACTCTATTGTTAGAAGTTTTAAACCACTAAATTTCACGTTTATCAATGCAAGATTTTACAATCTCCAATGCAACTAGGGCCTTGTCTATTGGGTTATAGAGCCTCTTGCTTGGTCACAACCAAGTTAAACTAAGGTTTGATGAACTTCTAGTGGTGTAAACCCTCTTACTCCCTAGGGAAGATAAATCCTAGCAAGGTTTTTATACAAGGGTGTAAACCCTCTTACTCCTTGTGGCAATTCTCAAGCCCTCTAATTGACAATAGCAGAAATTTCCTTAATGGAGGGTGCACACCCTTATACTCCTCCTAGGGTTTAACAAAATAACCTTGTATTCAAGAATACATATAGAAGATTGTATAAATTCCTTAACCAATCCAAAAGATATCATGCAAAATCCTTACTTATCAAAGAAATTCCAAGGATTTGTCGAGAAGAAGCATCCAAGATAAGTCGGTAGCCTTTTTTCGACCAATAAGCAAGTATTTCATCCATTGTGCACAAGAAAAGAAGAGGCCGAAATTTAAGTCCAAGAGATTTATCTCTCAAGTGATGAGTTATGAAAATGAAAAGAGACGGGCCTTTATTTATACGAGGTCATCTAAACCAATTTGTCAACATAAAATTGTCAATAAGAAATTAAAAGAGGGCCAACCCCCTTATTTTCTTTCATAACTTGAAAATATGAAAATTACATAAAGTAAAACCATGGAAAGGGTGACATAGGGCCTAAAAGTGAGATCTTGAGCATCAAAATGCAGATCGTTGGGCCTCCAAAGGCCATGTTTCAAGCTCTCATGTGCTAGAGTGTCATGCCATGCATCTCCTTCCTTCAAACAACATCACATGATCTTTGGAATCATCAAACCCAACAAACGCTAGCCTCCAAATGACGTCAAGGGCTTAGAAAGTGACGTCCTATGCCTCTGAAGGCCAACGTCCAGGTGCAAAGAGTTATGAAGTCATCCTCTAATGTTGTCAAAGGGCCTCTAAGGGAAACATCCTCTATCATTTGCACAGAAAGGCTCCGGGGTGATCTACTCATATAATGGGGTATGGCGTCCATCCTAGGGGTTTTCAACCCCCCATGAAGGTCAAAATGGAATAATTACTCCATGGTTAGCTTTCACTTGGAAAGGTCCTACAAAGACAAAGGAATACACCCTCCAAGGGTCCAGAAGTCATAAGAATCATTTCAAGTAAGCTACATTTAATACAAGAACCACCCAAACATGTGCATCAAATCCCCCCTTTTCGAATTAAACAAATTCTCAAAGACCTTATAAAATTTTCCTACTTTATGTATGGTAGGGGTGTCATAGTGCCCTATTGGGTAGACCATTCCCCAAGTCAAGGGATGTTTCCCAAGGAAACCCTTTCCAGGTCATGTAGTGAGTACGAGGCAGGTGGGGGCAAGACCTTTGTGCATGGGATTCTTGGCATATCAAGGGTTCATATTGTCTCATTTATGGGTGCCTTTGTTGAGGGTGTGCTACATCCCTTCGTTTGCATTGCAAACTTTTTCCAAGCCCTTTATTTTCCTTTTACTTTTTGAAGTCTAAACATTGAGTGCTATATGCAATGAAATAAAATGAGCACCACAATGCCACTTGAAGTTAGAAGACACTGAGTTCCATGTGCAATGGAAAGTAAAGGACACTGCAAATGCATTCCCCCATCAAGCGAGACATTTTTTTCTTATTTTTTTTAAGGGTCCTTCAATTTTTTAGGAGAGGCACTTCATTGCTATCATGACCTTAGGGCGATCATCTAGAAGGGTAAGTTATGGTTTTCATTTTTACAATGATAGCTACAACACCTCCATACCTTTAGCCCCTTCTTCCCATGAAATGAGGTACATTCCCTTCTTGGGGTCAATGAACCCCAAAAACCTAAAAGATGAGGAAACAGAGGGGAAGAAGTGTGGAAGGTGGAAAGTATGAATGAGAATGGTATGATGAGCCTTCAAGGAGAACCTCTAGTAGCAACCATCTCCCCGAGGTTGAAAAAATTACTAGGATACCATGACACCAACAAGGCAAAACTAGGAAAAAGGTATAATTTCAAAGAAAATGTTCCATAATTAAGAAAGTTTTCTCTGCAACAAGTTCAAATGTTTCAAACATTAAGGTGACACTTACCATGAAACTGGACTTGTTACCTCATGGAGAAAGATTCATTTCCTTTTGGGACGAGGCTGGTGTGGTAGATGCTGCTATGCTACTGGTGTTGAATGGTGTTGTATGGTAGAGAGGATGGGTTATGTCTTCTCAGTGTGGGCATTGTTGGTCTTCTGTCTCTCTAAACTCCATGCATGCTACCTGTGGGCCTCGAGACATCATCTCCTTAGTTACCCATAGGATTTTAGGGTAACATGTGGATCCTACTTGGGGACATGTTCTCGTTGTAGAGTCCATGAGAACCTCACCATATCCTGGTAAGATATGTTCCTACACATACTCAAGAAAGATTTTAGAGCACCGAGGGGTGGCTTTCTCACCCTTTATTCATCAAAACTTCAAAATTTCAACTATTCCTTAAAAATAAAATTTTGTATTTTTCAAAAACTTATAACTAACATGTAATATCTCAAGCAAATGCATCATAACAACTATTCATTAATGAACAAAACAACATGTAAATCAAAACATGAAAGTGAATGAAACTATACTACGATGAACACACGAATGCAAATGCAAGAAAACAAAATGACCTACCTACTTGCCTGGGGCCTGAGGCCCTTAGAAGTCAAGTCCTGAAGATGTCATGTGAAATCATACAACTAATGAAACCAATCAATAATCTCATCAAGGTATCCCCCCCTGTTCTTAATCATGTAATATAATAAATATAAGTTAAGTACATAATAATCATGAGCATAAATGAGTATGTGATCAATCATAGAAAACAACTCATGGAGGTGAGAGGGCAGGACAAAATCATGTGGGAAAGGGTAGCCACAAGCTTCGTCAATCCATCTCTGAATATGAACACCATATATAGACGATGGATCGTCTTCATCCTCTCTTAGAATAACACCAGTCCCCGAAGGATGAGATGAGATGAGAAATCCAAAGAAGAAACCATATTTTCCCAAGGAAGAAGATGTGAGATAATGGACAAGCTTAGGTATAAAGAAATATGTTTTCTCCACATTCAAAGCATATTGCTTATTTATCTGTGCATCCCTGCAACAACCCCCAATATAAAAACACTACTTCTCTATAGTGCGAGTCTCTGATTTTTTCTGGGCTGACCAAGGTCTTATGTTCATCAAAATTTGAATGCAAGGATGGTTGAAAATCATATAACAAGTCCGAGTGCTCAAAATTATATGCATCGCAAATCCCATGGTATGACTGAAAATCATCACAAGTATACCTCGAGAAGTCATCCCAAGATGGATTTGACCCATTTACACTCACATCGTTATCGGGCTGCCAAATACTTGGATCATCCAAGTATGATGACCAGTTCTCTGAAGAATACAATTCAACACTCTTCTTTTGAAAACTACCCTCAATGTCGTAAATGTGATCTCCATAAAAAATGAAACAAACCATGTCCCATCTACGGCTCCCAACATGTATGAAATCATCAATGTGTTGATCAACTGTATCATTGGGATTGATCACTTCTTCACCTTCATCAAGTAGGAGTATGGATACAAGTGTCATCCAGATCTTCAACATGTTGCACTTTATCAGAAATCTTCCTTTTCTTCTTGGAAGGTTTCTTCATGGGCATGTTCTTTAAGCATCTCTCCATTACGAGGGGCTTAATTCTCAATGATGAGTGCTTCATCGGATTTTTCTCCAAAGGATTAAAAAAAAAACTCTTGTTCTTCTCTCCATGGCCCATCATGGACTTTCTCTTGGGCGGGTGATGTCTTGTTAAGATCCCGCACTTCCTTGGAGTATTCATCCTCTTCACGAAACTGTTCTTCAAAAACTTCTTCATTACTAGGGGGAAGAGGTACTTCATCCAATAATTCTTCAATGGGTAGAGAAGAAACTGCCCTCAAATTCTCAATTAGATCCAATGAAAGTATTTCTTTCTGAAAAGAATCCTCAAGGTATTGAATAGTATCTTCAAATTGATGGGATCTTAGTACACAATGCTTGAGGAATTCTCGGCTGAAGTGTTGAATTTTTACAACTTCGGGCAATCATTCTCCATAAGAAAATACACTATACCATTATAGAAGACCCTGGAATGCATTAGAAATAAATAGAAGACAAGAAGATCAAGTCAGCTCCATTGAATCATTGGAGAAACACTTGTAAAAGCAACAAAATAAATAAATAAAGTTAAAAGACAAAAATGACAAGTTGGCCCTGCCGGTAAATTAAGGTGACTTGACTAGTATAAATAAAGGCATATTCATTTCATTATTACACATCTAATCAAATCTCCTTTTCTAGTGAGCATTAGCCAGTTGCAGTTGCATTTGCAGTTTCCAGTTGCCAGTTGTGCCAGTTATGTGGTGTGCTATCTTGTTCTAGTGATGCACCATACTTGAGGGATATTCCTCACACTATGGGACAACTTTCTATGTTCTTGGAACTCTTAATTTGTCTGGTGATGTATTCATGAACTTGGATTGAATTTCTTCTAGAGAAATGTTTGCTTGGTTTTTCTCCCGAGTTCGGGTTTTCCCAGGATAAATCTTGTGTGTCTTGTGCATGGCTATTTCTTTGTGATTCTGTTATTTTCGCTGCATTTTTATTTCAATTGTAATTTTCAGTGTGTAATTAATCTATGATAACAATGGAATTAAAATATGTTTGAAATCATAAAGTAATAATTATCATATATGAAAATTAGAAAAATCAACATGGTATCATAGCAGGTTACCTTCATAACAGTCTAATCATTGGAAGGAAGATCTAAATTGTTGTGATTTTCCGCTGCACATGAAATTTGTCGCTGCATATGAAATTTGTCGCTGCACATTTTTTTTGGTTAAGCTTTTTGAGCACTTATTGTAGATTTTTTGGGACTAACTCCACCATAGATCAACTCGCCTTGCTCCAGCACAGTTACTGCACCTCTCAGATCGTAATTTGGTGAAAGTCAAAATTTCACCCCTATCTCTCTACAACAGTTGCAGTAAAACTTTTGTGAAGCTTGTTGAGAATTTATTGGGATGAGTTGGGAAGAATTTTGGCATAGAGAAACTTTCCTTTCCCTAGCGCACCTACTACACCTCTCATATTAACAATCCATCAAAGTTAAAATTTTAGGGTTTTCAGGCTTATTGACATTTTTCCTGACATTAAACCTTTTGATTCATATTTCTAACTTCTTCTTTTTGAGATGATGTACTATATCAGATTAGAAGACAAGTTGGATGGTGCTACACATTTCATAGGTACGCACCTGTATATAAGTTGTATCATGAGGGTGTTTGCAGGAGATGTACACTTGGAAAAGGGACATTTTTAAAGTAGTGACAATAGATCCAAAGGGATCATAGATCTAGTGTAGACAGAGGAAGCTCAAGAGTTGGAGGCAGTAGTGATGATGTCTCGTACAGTATATGACAACTCAAAATCAAATGGAACAAAATTAACAAGGCTCCAGGTTTGCATGTCATGTTTGATATTTTATATTGTTGCATCTTAAGTAAACGTTGTAACTGGGACAACAATATTTAGAGTTCTATTACTGTTGAGTACCTTTTCTATCATATGTTTAGTAACACTTGAGTATTGTTGGCATGATGATCATTATGTAAATGCTCATTTTCTAGTACTAATGATGCACTTATTTACAAGATGAAATTGATCTCTTCTAGGATATGTTCTTGGTTACTTTCTTTGTCCTAGGTAGGTTGTAAATTCCATGGAGGTTACCATGGAGATGTTCTTGTTTTGTTCTAGGCAGGCTACCATTGTTAGATTTTCATTAGTTTTGTTAACATTAGATTTACCATAGCATTTTTATCTTCTTTTAACATTCAATAATTATAGACTGAAATATATAAGAAACTAATAAACAAGCACAAGAGGGAACAAAGATTTATCCTGGGAAAACCCAAAATGGGGGAAAAACGCAACCAACTTTTCTTAGAGAGAATCTTTCCAATATTCCAATACAACCATGAACAAGCTCTATTCACAAGAGAAAACCAACAATGAAGAAAAACTGATAAAAAATACTTATCTTCTTCTTGTCAAACCCTAGTGAGGGTAGAAAACTAAGTAGCACCAAAGAACTGGTGCAAGATAGGCACATCACTAGAGCAAGATAACACACCACAAAACTGGCACAACTGGTAATTTCATCTGCAACTGCAACTGCTACTGCCACTATAAATGCAACTGGAACAAAGCAACTGGGAAACACCACACAACCTTAGCACAACTCTTCCAGAGGTAGTGCACAATAGAAACCACCAAGAGCCATTGATAATATCCTTCCCCAAGTAGGGCGCACTCTCCAAGAGAACTAGAAACCATAAATAGTGAAATTGCAGCTACAGTTGCAACTGCAATTGCCTAGTGCGCACTGCAGAAGGAGAATTGTGTGGTTGTACAAATGAACTGACCCAGACTTGTATTTATACTAATATGTGCACATGTCTGTGGCCGATTTCTTATTCGGGTCTTTATTATTTCCATGGGTCGATTTCTCTTCTTGGAAATTATATTTCCACTTTATTATTATTTCATGTGGGTCGACTTCTTTTCTATGGTCTTCTATTTTACTTTATTCTTTTTTCGGGGTGTTCTTCAACTTTTCAATGGACTTCCTTTGACTTCTTGGAATCTTCTTCTTCTCTAAGAAAATTTGTCTAGGAGGGAATACCTCCCGCAGCTACCAAAACATCAACACTCCCTCTTGGCTAGGGAGGTATTCTTCCACGATGTTTCTTCTAGTAGTGCACTGACTACCCTGTAATCATCCAGTATCCCCAAGGCTACCAACATGCATCAGTAGCTACATCCTCTGCCATATTCTATATGACTATGCTACAATCAACTAGTAGCACTAAGCTACTTCCATGCTCTCCAACAATCAACTAGAAACACAAAGATGCCACCATGTTGTCACGACTACATAGCAATCAACTAGTAGCACTAAGATACTACCATGCTATCCAGTATCTTGAATCATCCGTGACAGTCTCCATGACTATGCTGCAATCAAATAGTAGCACACAACTACTCCCAAATGAACCGATAATCTCCATGGAAATCAACTAGTAGCACACAACTACTACAATGCCATCCAAACTGCTACCAAATCATAGTAGTACACAACTATTGTCCAGTGGTACACAAACACTGCCAGTGGTACACAACCACAACTATAGTAGTACACAACTGTTGTCCAATGATACACAATCACCACCAGTGGTACACAACCACCGTAGTAGCACAAAACTAGTGTCCAGTGACACACAATCACCGCGAGTGGTACACAACCATCTTAGTAGCACAAAACTATTGTCCAGTGACACACAATCACCGCCAGTGGTAAAAAACCACCGTAGTAGCACACAACTATTGTCCAGTGACACACAATCACCGCCAATGGTACACAACCACTGTAGTATCATACATCTACTATCTAGTGACATGAATTCACTATCGTAGTGTCACAACTATGTTGTAATGTTTCTTCTCTCCCTTGTATGCGACAATGCATTACCCCCTCAGTCACCTCACATGATTGATTTAGGGAACCCTTGTCCAGAGGGGTTAGCTGACAGGAGGAGAAACATCACACCTCCCTCTTAACGAGGGTGAACATTCTGCATCATGCCAAGCTTGTGCCTGAAGTACTCATACTTCACTCTAGATAGAGGCTTAGTGACAATGTCCTCTATCTGCTCATTTGTGGATATGTACTGGAGCTCCATAAGTCCTCCCTACATCATGTATCATATGTAATTATATTTGATCTCTATGTGCTTTGACTTGTCATGAAATATGGGATTCTCTGAAAGCTTCACACAACTTTGATTGTCACAATGTATCAAAGTTGGCTCCAATTCTAGATCAAATATCCTTGCAAGCAACTTCCAAATCCACACTTCTTCATGACTTGCAATAATAGATGCGATACAATCTGCCTCTTATGTACTAAGTGCCATTGATGTCTGCTTCCTTCTTAACCATGAGATCATACCTGATCCCAAATTGAAACAACATCTGGATGTGCTTTTCCGGTCCACTGCACTCCCTGCCTAGTCAGAGTCTGTATAACCCTACAACTTCACCTCTCCATACGAGACATATCTCAATCCATATCCAATTGTACCACATAGGTACCTCAACATATGCTTTGCTTCCATCCAATGTACATGTCTAGTTTCAACCATGTATTGACTCAAGGTGTTTATTTCAAAGCATATGTTCGACCTGGTATTAACTAGGTACTTCAAGGATCCAATTAGTTGTTTGTACATTGTGGGATTCACCAAATATGAATATGAATCACTCATGAGCTTTAGATTTATTGTCATAGGTGTGACCATGGACTTGCAGTCCATCATCCCGAATCTCTTGAGGATCTCAACAATATATTTTCCTTGGCTAAGGAAAATATCATCTGGTCTCTGCCACACCTCCAATCCCAAGAAATAATGCACCCTTCATATCGAAATATGAAGTGAGCTCCTTCTTGCACCCATCTGTGAGATTCTCATCCCCTGTAAGAAACATGTCATCCAATATCAAGGGGAAACCATCCCTAATCTCATCAAAATAATTATATGGAATATCCTACCCTGGGTTCCTGCTTAAGCCCATACAAAGCCTTCTTCAATATGCAGACATGCGACTCCTTCTCATGTATCTTGTGGTTTCTCTATGTGCATTTCTTCTGGCTATTGGGGCAAGTGTCTTGTCATAATATTCCCCCTCTTGCTAGGAGAATAATTTTGCCACAAATAAAGCTTTGTACATATCTATGCTACCATCTCCAGCATGCTTGATCTTGTAGATCAACTTGGAAGTCACCACTGACTTCCCTTCTGGTCTCAGAAGGAAGGAAAAAATCCATATCCTAGTCCTTTTGATTGGATTCCTCCTCTATCACTGAAACAAGGGAATCCTCCCAGGAGGTCACATATCTCCTCGAAGCCTATAAATCTTCTATCTATCCTCCTCAACTCATGGCACCTATCTATCAGTCCTGGAAGACGTCTCTCTCTCCCATCTGAATATGAGGAGGAGTACTTTCTGAATGAAAGTCTCTAAGCCACTGATTCTCTCTAAGATCAGGCTCACTCTACGTTTTCATGCTCCCTGGGAAGCTTGAGTCCCTTTGAGTCTATATAATCTTCGAAGCCATCATCTCCCTCTTCATGTGATGAACTCCTATGAAGTCTGATCTCCTATGAACTATCCCGGGGAGGCTTCTCTTCCCTAATGGATCCCGAGGGTCGACTCCCTTTGAAATCTAGCTCCTTCTGAGCTAGTACTTGATGGGGCCACTTGCCTCACCACTGGTGGAGCCATATACTCCTCCTCATGATATGTCTCATCAATTCCATATATCTATATCTCCTTTACATCTTGCAAAGTATCACATGACCATGTTGGTCTCTTCCTGGTCACTGCAACGATTATGGGTAGGCCCTCCTGGCTCTACTGACTCTTTCAAATGATATAAAGAGTGATCAACTAAACTAAGCAGATCTATACGGTCATCTTCAAAGCCTTTTGCGCCTTACAATCAATCTCTATATGAGATACTATGTATCCCACAAAAGTACCCTTCTTTCCATAAGGTTTTAACTTCATCCTCTTGTTCTTCGGTACATGGATGTATACGGTCGTGTATACAACTTCTTATCTGGATAGTCTGCTCCATGTCTCAAGATAGAGACCATTATAGCTTCCTCTCAGAGCTATCACTTGTGACCTTCCCAGAACAAGAGAAATAAGGGAAAACAACAGACAAGAATACTACTCTTATAATTAGAACAATAAAAACAAGAATGGGAACAATCGTCACATTAGCTCCTTCTAAGAGCTATCACTTGTGACTTGTCTGGAACAAGAGCCAAAACAAAAACACAATAAAAAGAAATAATAACAACAACATCTCCATGGTAACCTCCATGGAATTTACAAGATAACCTTCCTGGAACAAGGTCAACAACCAAGAACATCTCTAGAGGAGATCAATTTATCTTGTAAAAAAGTGCATCATTAATACTGAACAAGGAGATTTTACTTAATGATCATAATACCAACAATATTCAAGTGTTACTAAATATTTGATAGCAATAGTAGTAATAGAACTCTAACTACTTCTATTCTAGTTACAACACTTACTTAGGATGCAATAGTATAAAATATCAAACCTAATATGCAAACCTGGAGTCTAGTTGTTTCTATCCCATTTGAGTTGTTCTATATTGTAGGAGACATCATCACTATTGCCTTCAACTCTTGGGCTTCCTCTGAGTGCACTAGATGTAAGATCCCTTTGGATCTACTTGTTACAACTTGGATAAATGTCATTTTTCCAAGTGTATGTATCCCACAAACACAATCATATTACATACAAGTACACCATCCAACTTGTCTTCTAATCTGAGACATTACATTAACAAGAAGAAGTTAGAAATTTGAATAAAAAGTTCAATGTCCAGGAAAGTGTCAAGAAGCCTAAAACCCTAAAAATTCAATTTTGACGGAAAGTCAATATGAGAAGTGCAATAGGTCCTCTAGAGCAGGGTGAGTTGATCAATGGTGTAGTTTGTCCCAATCGACTTTATAACAAGTGCTCAACAAGATTGAGTACAAAGAAAACTGTGCAACGAAAAATTGCATGTGCAACGACAAATCTTAGCAATGTCGCAAATCTCATGATATTCCTTCCAGTGGTTAGACTGTTCTGAAGGAAACCTTGTCTGATACCATGTTATATTTTCATTAGTTTTGTTAACATTATATTTACCATAGCATTTTTATCTTCTTTTAAAATTCAATAATCATATACTGAAATATATAAGTAGTTGATAAACAAGCACAAGAGGACACAAGATCTATTCACAAGAGAAAACCAACAATGAAGAAACCCTGATAACAAATACTTATCTTCTTATTTTCAAACCCTAGTGAGGGCAGACAACTGAGCATCAACACAAAACTGGTGCAAGATAGGCACATCACTAGAGCAAGATAGCATACCACAAAACTGACACAATTGGTAACTGCATCTGCAACTGTAACTGCTACTACAACTATAAATGCAACTGGCACGAAGCAAATGGGAAGCACCACACAACCTTATCACAAATATTCCAGAGGTAGTGCACAAGAAAAACTACCAAGAGCCACCAAGAATATCCTTCTCCAAGTATGGAGCACTCTCCAAGAGAATAAAAAACCATAAATAGTGAAACTGCAGCTACACAATTGCAACTGCCTAGTGCGCACTATAGAAGAAGAATTGTGTGGTTGTGAAAATGAACTGACCCATACTTGTATTTATACTAATCTGGGCGGTTTCTAGGGCCAACTTCTTATTATGGGTCTTTATTATTTTTGTGGGCTGACTTCTCTTCCTTGAAATTATATTTCCACTTTATTATTATTTCCTATGGGATGACTTATCTTCTATGGTCTTCTATTTTACTTTATTATTTTCTGAGTTGTTCTTCAATTGTTCAATGGTCTTCCTTTGAATTCTTGGAATCTTCTTCTTCTCTGAGAAAATTTGTATAGGAGGGAATACCACCTGCATCTACCAAAACATCAACAATCATGGACGAATAATTGGTCACAACACTAGAAAATCATTGTTCGTGCTTCTTATTCTTGTTCTTGTTCCAGGCAAGTCACAAGTGATAGCTTCTAGAAATAGTTATAGTGACGGTTGTACTTGTTCTTGTTCTTGTTTTAGGAAGGTCACAGGTGATATCCCTGAGAGGGAGATATAGCAGGAGGCAACATATTAGATGATCTCTAGTTTGAGACATGGAGCAAAATTTCCAAACAAGAAGTTGTATATATGATAGTATACATCCATGTACCGAAGTAGAAGAGGACGAAGTTATAACCTTCTGAAAAGAAGGGTGCTTTTATGGGATACAAAATGCCTCATATGGATATTGATTGTGAGGAGAAAAAGGCTCTAAGGGATGTCCATACAGTTCCCTCTAGTCCAGGTGTTCATACTTCAGACTATCAGGAGGAGTCAGTAGAGACAACAGGGCCAGTGGATCTACCTAGAGATTTTGCAGTGACCAGGAGGAGGCCATCATGGCTTCATGACACTTTGCAAGATGCAGTGAGGCATACATCTCCCCGTGATACTTTCAGGGAGAGAAAACGACCTCATAGATTCTCGATTTATATGGAATTGATGAGATAGATCATGAGGATGATTAGATGGATCCACCAGTGCTGAGGCAGGTGGCCTCACCAAATACCAACTCATAAGGAGCCAGAGTTCAGAGGGAGTCAGACCTTATGATCCAGTAGGGAGAAGAAACCCCCTAGGACAATTCATAGGAGATTAGACTTTAGAGATAGTTACCATATGCAGAGGGAACATATAGCTCTAGATATTGTACAGACTTAGAGGGAGTCGAGATTTAGAGGGAGCATGGAGACTCAGAGTGAGCCTGATTTTAGAGATGTTTAGTTTACTCAGAGGAAGATTTGATCATTCAGAGGGATTTCCCCCTCATATTCAAGTGGGAGAGAGACATCTTCCAGAATTGACAGACAAGTGTCATGAGTTGAGGAGGCCTCTAGGAGATGTGAGATATCCTGGGAGGATACACTTGTTTGAGTAGAAATTTCTACAATGACAAAGGAGGAAGCCAGTCAGGAGGACTCAGATATGTATTTTTTCTCAATCATAGAGGGAGCAACCAGTGAGGCACACTGGACAACAAGAATTACTCCAGTGACAGAGGGAGTTGGCCTCAGAGTTTGAGGTAGACGATCTTGATCAGATGTACTATTTATTGGGATTAGAGGTCTGACAGAGATCAGATGAGATATTCCCTAGACAAGGGATACTGTTGAGGTTCGATATGATGGACTGCAAGTCCATGGCTACACCTATGGAGACAAATATGAAGAAGTTAATTGATTTTTCTTCAGATTCATATTTGGTGGATCCCACGATGTACAATCAATTGATTGGATCCTTGATGTATCTAGTTAACATAAGACCAAATATTTTCTTTGTAGTGAGAACCTTGAGCCAATTTATGGTAGAGCCGAGACACTACCATTGGGTTGTAACAAAGCATGTGTTGAGGTACCTGCATGGTACAGTTGGATATGGCCTCAGATATGTCTCAGGTGGTGAAGTGAGAATGCAGGGATATATAGATTCTGATTAGGCACTGAGTGCAGTAGACAGATTGAGCACCTTGGGGTGTTGCTTAAGCTTGGGATCAGTTATGATTTCAGGAAAGAAGGTTTTTATAGCACTCAGTACAACATAGCTAGTATCACAAGTCGTAAAGTAGTGTGTCTTTAGAAGCTTCCTGCAAGACTTCATCCAATACATGATGCAGAAGGGAGAAATGAAGCTCCAATACATATCCACAAATGAGAAAATTGCAAATCATCCGAGACATGATACATAAGAGGGTCATGAAGCTCTAGTATCTAGAGAAGAGTAGAATGTCTCCATCACTGAGAGGGAGTGTTTATTATTTGGAACATCAGGCATATATTCATAAGGTTGTACCTGTGATCCATGTGTAGTCTTCAAAGGATAGAAGACTCAAAGTGATGTTGTTTCTCCAGGAGGAATAATCACGCGTCATTCTCCCAGGATTGGTGGTTTAAGCGATGGAGAATGATAGATTCACTTACAAGGGTGTTACCTCTAAGTGACACTCACTTACAAGGGTGTACTTGTGGATGTGAGTGGACCATGCATAGTCTTCAGGATAGAAGAATCGAGGTGCTAATATTCCTGCAGTGTGTGGTTGCATTAGGCATCATTCTCCCATGATTGGTGGTTTAACCAGTGGAGAATGATAGATTCACTTAATGGGTTTACCTGTAATTTACACTCACTCACAAGGGTGTACTTGTGGTGGTGAGTGGCTCTGGTAAGCATCAGGTGGACCTCCTCATAGATTTGGTTGTAGGAAAATGGAGATAAGATACATTTATCACAAGGGTGTACTTATGGTAAATGGGCCTGGGAATAGTACTTACTTACATGGGTTTACCTGTGGACTCGATGTGCTTCCATGTGTCAGATAGCATCAGGCGTCATTCTCCCAGGATTGGTGGTTTAACCAGGGAAGAATGGCATATTCACTCACAAGGGATTACCTATGTTGACATTCACTCACAAGGGTGTACTTGTGGAGGTGAATGGTTTAGGTGTGGTCTTCTTTGATACCTGAATCATCAACATGGATCATCAACATGGATCACGAATAAAATTTTCCATGGCAGAGGAAATCCAAGTATGTAGAATGTCTCCCTCATTGAGAGGGATTGTTGAAGTTTTGTAACTTTGGGAAGTCATTCTCCAAAAGAAAATACAAGAGACCATTATAGAAGACCCTAGAATGCACTAGAAAGAAACAGAAGACAAGAAGATCAAGTTAGATCCATTGAAGCATTGAAGAAACACTTGTAAAAACAACAAAATAAATAAAATAAAGTTAAAAGACAAAAATGACAAGTATGCCCTACCAGTAAATTAAAGTGACTTGAATAGTATAAATAAAGGTAGATTCATTTTATTATTACACATCTCATCAAATATCCTCTTCTAGTGCGCATTAGCCAATTGCAGTTGTAGTTGTGATTTGTAGTTTCAGTTTCCAATTGCCAGTTGTGCCAGTTCTGTGGTGCACTCTCTTGTTCTAGTGATGCACCATACTTGAGGGATCTTCCTAACACTAGGGCACAAAATTATATTTTCTTGGAACTCTTTATTTGTCTGGTGATGTATTCATGAACTTGGATTGAATTTCTTCTAGAGAAAAGTTTTCTAGGTTTTTCTCTGAAGTCCGAGTTTTCCCAGGATAAATCTTGTGTCTCTTGTGCATGGCTATTTCTCCGTGAATCTGTTATTTCCGCTGCAGATTTATTTTAGTTGTAATTTTTAGTGTGTAATTAATCTATCATAAAAATGGCATTAAAATATGTTTGAAATAATAAAGTAATAATTAACAGATCTAGAAATTAGAAAAATCAACATGAAGATGGTTGTGGAAGATAATCCCTTTGGGATGCAAGTATGCTTGATCAAATTCCTTTATTTCTTATCTAGAGATAACAAGAAAAATTGCGTCATAACACCATCCTCGGTACATTGTTATTTTATGCATACCAATGTATTCGGTAAACTTGACAACATGTTCTATGACCGAACATGGATCACCATCAAATTTAGGGTTATCATCCCTTTTTTCTGGCATACATTCATCATATACTTCCATGATACATTAGTGGAGTTTCCAGATGAACTTTGGTGAATCTCATCAAAATTGAAAAGAGAACTTCCCTCAACTCAAGTCACCAGGTAAGCTAAGGATAAAGGCTTTGGGATAGATTTTCCAAGTTTCATTATGGGTTAGAAAGGATTCAAAATCCTCCTCGACAATGGCGCCAAAAATGTTATCACACTAATTGTAGTTTGGGGAAAACCCAACCCAAGAAACAAATGTGTGACACAACTGGGGACACCTATCACTGTCACCTTAATAGATATCCCCCTCATTTTAGTGAAGGACAATTACAAAACAAGGGAGGCTTCCCGAGTGACCCTAGGGGGATTGTAGGGGAGAATCCAAGGAGAAGAATGAAGCATCCCTATAGGAAACAATGAAAGGTTCTATGAGATTGATGGAGGTTGAGTATCATTTAAGGAAATATTGTCAATGGAGAGTACCTACAAAACCAATGTTAGACAACCAAAACCAATACCAAATATGCTAAACTTATCCATAGAACATGAGGGGAATCAACAAGAACCCTTGCTATCCCAAAATTGCGGCATACAATAGTAATATATCAACAATGAGATAGTTATAAAAAATGCAATTATATCATCTATTTCAACATATGAAATTGGATCAATGAGCATACAACTTAGAGATAATGTTCCAATGCTTAGCACAATGAATCAGATGACAATAGAAGGCTGTAAAAGTAATTTAACAACATGATTTATTACAACCTCATGGTTGTAGCTTACTTTTTCTAGAAAAAAAATATTTAACCATGGAAATCAACAAGTAAATGGCTCAAAATGAAGCTTAAGACAAGCATTTTCAATTCCAATGATTAAACAATGATTTCCTCGGTTAAATTGCAAGTTAAATGAAAGATAACAACAATTATATACACCCTAATGGCTATAGAAAATAGTTTATAACAAAAACTCAATCACTTTCTTAGTTATGAATCCCTTAGTATAGAAGAGAGACAATAACATGTAGAATCAAACTCTATTGTTATGAGTTTCAAACCACAAAATGTAATGTTTATCAATGCAACTAGTGCCTTGTCTATTGGGTTATGGAGTGTCTTTCTTGGTCACAACCAAGTTAAACTAGGGTTTTATGCTCTTCTAGGGGTGTAAACCCTATTACTACATAGAGAAGATAAACCCTGACAAGGTTTTGGTACATGGGTGTAAACCCTCTTACTCCTTGTAGAAATCCTTAAGCCCTCTCAAAGACAATAGAAAAAATTTCCTTGATTGAGGGTGTATTCCCTTATAATCCTCCTAGGGTTTGAAAAAATAAACTTGAATTCAAGAATAAACACAAAAAATTGTAGAAGTTCCTTACCTAATACAAGAGATAGCATGCAAAACCCTTACTAAGAAAAGAAATTGCAACAATTTGCCAAGAAAAATCATCCAAGAGAAGTCGCTAGCCCTTTTTCCACCAATAAACAAGTATTTCATCCATTGTGCACAATAAAAGAAGAAGCGAAAATTCCAGTCCAAGAGATCTATCCCTCAAGTGATGAGTTATGAAGATGAAAAGAGAAAGTCCTATATTTATATGAGGCCATCTAAACCAAGTTTTCCACATAAAATTGTCAAAAACAAATTAAAAGGGGGACGACCCCCTTATTTGATTTTACGACTTGAAAATATGAAAATTACATAAAGTTAAACCATTAAAAGGGTGATGTCATGCCCTAGAAGGGTGACGCGGGCCTAAAAGTGAGACATTGAGCCTCAAAATGAAGATCATTGGGCCACCAAAGGCCATGTGTCAAGCTCTCATTTTATAGAGTGTTATGCCATACATATCCTTCCTTCAAACCACATCACATCATCTCTATAATCATGAAGCCCACCAAAACCTAGCATCTAAATGATGTCAAGGGCTTGGAAAGTGACATCCTCAACCTCCAAAGGCCAAAATCTAGGTGCAAAGGGTTATGATGTCATCCTCTAATGTTGTCAAAGTGCCTCCAAAGGAAAATTCCTCTATCATTTGTACACAAAGGCTCCAAGGTGTTATGCCTAGCATGTGGGGTATGGCATCCATCCTAGGGGATTTCAACCCCCCATGAAGGTCAAATTGACACAATTCCTCCATGGATAGCTTTCACCTGGAAAGGTCCTTTAAAGACAAACAAATACGCCCTCCAAGGGTCCACAAGTCATATGAATCATGCCAAGTAAGCCACATTTAATACAAGAACCACCCAAACATGTGCATCAAATCCCCCTTTTCAAATTAAACAAATCCTAAAATACCTTGTAAAATTTTCCTAATTTAGATATGGGAGGGGTGTCATAGTACCCTATTGGGTAGACCATTTCCCAAGTCAGGGGATGTTTCCCAAGGAAACCCTTTCTAGGTCATGTAGTTATTACAAGGAAGATGGGGGCAAGACATTTGGGCATGGTGTTCTTGAAATATCAAGGGCTCATATTGTCTCATTTATGGGTGCCTTTGTTGAGGGTGTGCCGCATCCCTTCGTTTGCAATGCAATCTTTTTCCAAGCCCTTTATTTTCCTTTTACTTTCTGAAGTCTGAATATTTAGTGATATATGTAATGAAATAAAAGGAGCACCGCAATGCCACTTGAAGTTATAATACACTGAGTTCCATGTGCCATGGAGAGTAAAGGAGACCACAAATGCATTCCCCCATCAAGCGAGGCATTTTTGCTTATTTTCTTTTAAGGGTCCTTTTGTTTTTTAGAAGAGATGCTTCATTTCTCTTAGGAACCTAGGATGGGCATCTAGAAGGATAAGTTATGGATTTGATTTTTACAGTTCTATCTACAACACCTATGTGCCTTTATTCCTTTCTTCCCATGAAATGAGGTACAAGCCCTTCTTTGGGTCAATGAACCCAAAATACCCAAAATATGAGGAAATAGAGGGGAATACGTATGGAAGGTGGTAAATATGAACCTGAATGGTATGATGACCCTTCAGGGAGAACCCCCAGTAGAAACCCTCTCCTTGAGGGTGACCAATTTAATAGGATACCATGACACCGACCAAGGTGAAACTAGGCAAAATGTATAATTTCCAGGAAAAAATTCCATAATCAAGAAAGGATTCTCTGCAACAAGTTCAAATGCCTCAAATATTAAAGTGACACTTACCATGAAACTAGACTTTTTACCTCATGGAGCAATATTCATTTCCTTCTAGGACCAGGTTGATGTGGTAGACACTTCTATGTTGTTGGTGTTGAATGGTGATGTGTGGTGTGGAGAGGAGGGGCTATGTTATCTAAGTGTGGGAATTGTTGGCCTTTTGTCTCTCGACACTCCATGTCCTACTACTACATGTGGGCCTTGAGACATCATCTCATTAGTTACACCTGAGCTTTGGGGGTAACATTTGGCTCCTAATTGGGGACATGTTCTTGTCATAGAGCACATGAGAACATCAAGATCTCATGGTAATACATGTGCCTACAGATACTCTGTTGAAATAATGTAACTACAAAGTGTATTCTAATTATTATTGTTGTATTATTCATTAGATCAATCCCTATTGCGAATTGATCATGTAGGCTATTGTAAAGACCAAAATCCCCTTTTGTGGATTGAATTAAAACATAATTAATAAGCAGGAATAAAAGTCAGCCCCATAATATATTAAGGCCCTAGAATATATTAAAGGTGGATATAAACACCCAGGAGAAGTCGGTAGATGCGATTGAAAATACACCTCCACACGTGCTAGAGTTTTATAAATAAGGAGGCTAAGCCTCACTTGAACACACACTCACTTGTTCATTGAGAAGCAAGTTTGAGAGAGTGAGAGAGAGAGAGAGAGAGAGAGAGGTGCATTCTTGGGAGAGGACTTTACGTATTTTGTTTGAGTTATCTCTTGGCATTGTATTAGGTATCTATAATAGAAGTTTAGTTGGGTTTCTCCCCCATGAGGGTTTCAGGGATAAATGATGTGTCTCTTGTGATTGTGTATTTCTCATTGATCTATCTTATGCTATTGTTATCTAGTGAAATGCAAAGAATCTTATGCTATTGTTATCTAGTGAAATGCAAAGAACTCTAATAATAGCTTAAACCTTAACATGGTATCAGAGCTAAGTTGAAGAGAGCATCTTTCACAAGAGAAAGTGAAAAACGTCACTGTTGTCGTACATGCAAATTAGGGATTTTTATTGAAGAAGTATTTCATCCCCAATACCATCTAGAAAAGTGTGCCCTTCCTGAAGGATCACTTTGGCATCCTCAACGCAAATTTTCAGTGGCTAGATCTCCCAGAAAGTGAAACCCTAGTTTTCATAAAGTACCAAAAAACTAGAAAACCAGAGTACCAGAAGTACTAGAAAACCATAAGCACCAGTCTAGAAATCCACTGGTCAAGTTTGAGGGGGTAAAAGTTGAATTTTCAGAAATCTGACTGCACCAACTTACTCGTCTCAACTTAGTGCATCTATCTCCTGGATCAGAATTCCAAAATTTAAAGTTTGAAAAATTAGGATTTCCTCATGAAACCCTAAGTTGCAGTTGCAGTCTTAGAACCAGTTGCAGTATCAATTGCAGTTGCAGTATCAGTTGTAGTTGCAGCCGTAGTACCAATTGCAGTCACCCTTGAAGTTCTTAAGAGTTGGTGATCATTACCGCTGCTACCAGATGGTGCCTCTACCTGCAA
Organism: Picea sitchensis; assembly: GCA_010110895.2. Lineage (NCBI taxonomy): Eukaryota > Viridiplantae > Streptophyta > Pinopsida > Pinales > Pinaceae > Picea > Picea sitchensis. Next base: position 80,499 of record SNQJ01S0048797.1, read on the forward strand.
GTGTCATTATAGGTATGTACTCACACATGTTTAAACAATTAAGATTTAAAGGGTATTTGCAAGAGACGGGATCTCTTTCCATAGATCTAGAAGGATCTCAAGATCCAAAACATTCAGAGGAATAATGCAACCCATGTGTGATTATTCTGATATGCATCTATTTGTTATGACATTATTTTGATCAGTGTTGCATGTTGTAGATATGACCCTCATTCTAAGCTTTGATCAAAATCTGAGTCAAGGTATTAGATGGATTAAAAGTTGAGATCATAGAGTTTATCCTCTAACCCAACCTTCTGTCAAGATAGCATATTGTCTTAGTAAAAAAGGCAGGTTGAAGAAGCAATCGTCATCTTGAGTGAACTGAGACTTGGAAGAAAAAGCACACTCATTCTTGAGGACAAGGCTCCAGGTTTGATTAATCAAGTTGATAAGATTCAAAGGTACAGATGACAAGTTTATGACTACCCATTTACAAGTGATCACTATAGTTGAGATAACAATCTTTGTAAAGTATTATACTTGGTAGCATGTGAGCATATAAAGGTAAATACTTAATGTAATCATTTTCCTGATACAACTAACACCTCCTCTAGGAGAAACCTCGTGTGTTAATTCCAGGTTGCCATGGAGGAATGTTCGATCACAACACTATACGAGTGTTGACCTCATTTTGTAGTGTATCTCTTACTTTTGATTGTTGCTTCAGACAAGCCACAAGTGATATCTCTAAAGGAGCTACTATGATGATTATTCGTGCTATTGTTTTATCTACTATTATCAAAAGGATATTATTCTTGCTTGTTGTTTTGTTGACCTTGTTTCAGGTCACAAGTGATAACCCTGAGGAAGCTATAGTGAAGGTTGTAGAGGGAAACATATTATATGAGACGTGAATCAGACTATGTACATGACCATATACACTCATGCACCAAAGAAGATGAAGAAGAAGCTATCTCTTGAGATTCAAAGTATGTCATATGAAGATTAATCGAAAGGAGCAGATGGCTCCAAAGATGACTGAACATTAGAATGGGAAGAAAACCTCATTTGAAGACTGACTCAGTATTTCATATTTAGACTTGGTATGCAGCACCAAGTATACCCTGTAAGAGTTGATGAAGTCCTTGTAGAATCAGAAGAAATCAAGAGTAAGCCTGATCTCAGAAAGGATCAGATGAAGAGACAACTTCCAGGACTAGAAGACAAATGCCATGAGAAGACTAGATTGTAGCTTCATAAACTTCTAGAAGATATGAAATCTCATGGGAAGATTCCCTTGTTTCAGTGACAAAGAAGGAAACCAATCAGAAAGACTAGGATATGGATTCTTCTGTGAGACTAGAAGAGAGGTCAATATTGACTTCCAATATTGATCTATACAGATCAAACGTGTTGCAAATGTACAAAGCCTAATGTATGTCCAGAGGATTCTCCCAGCAAAGGGGAGAATACTGTGACAAGATACTTATGAAGACAACCATAACAATAATGATTCATATATAGTATGAGATGCAGGGGGAGCAATCCCCATATTTAAAAATTGAATGGAAGTTGGTGCAGTACATCAGTTGGGTCATGGAGACATGACTATGATAGAAATAGCCCCATGAAAGAAGAAGAGTTGTCCTTAGTATCAGTTATTGAGCCACTCTCAGTTTCATATGAAACTGTTGTCGTGATAAAATAAGAGGAGTTACTCTCAGATTCTAGCAACCACGGTGAGAATGAAGCATTCATTCTCAGCCTAAGAGAAGCTGCAGGTGCAGAATCCAAGATTCCATAAGGAACAATTGTAGAGAGAGTAGAGGACATACTCCCAGATAGTGAGACAGATAGTGCCTTGCAGAAAGCACATAGAGCTAGCACATGATTGTGCAGATTGAGTTGCAGCTGAGCAAGTGTACTAGATTGGTACAAAGTAATGAGAAAAATTGATTTGAAGATTGAAGATAGAAAGACTCATGCCTGCCAATTGAAGAAGGATCTGTATGTGTTGAAGCAAGATACTAGAGATTGATCTGGAAGAATTGACAGTTTCTTGATGAGCTTAGGCTTTACCAAGAGTAAAGTAGATTCTAACCTCTACTTCAAGGTTATGAATGATGAGTCGGTGATATTGTTGTTGTATGTGGATGACTTATTCTTAACTGGAGACGAAAAACTCATCACTAAATGAAAGAAGAAGCTCGCTTCAGAATTCGATATGAAATGCCTTGGCCTAATGCATTATTTCTTATGTCTTGAGGTATGGCAGAGTCTAAAGATAATATTCCTTAACCAAGGGAAGTATGCAGTCGAAATCCTGAAGAGATTCGACATGTTGGAGTTCAAGTTCATGAATACACCCATGGAAACAAAGATGAAGATACTGGTTGACACTTCGTTATAATTGATTGATGCCACACTGAATAGACAGATCATTGGATCGTTGATGTATCTAACGAACACCAGACCAGATATCTATTTTTCTGTGAACACTTGAGTCAGTTTCTGGTAGAACCTAAACATGTTCACATAGTTGCTGCAAAACATGTGATGAGGTACCTTAAGGGTACATTAGATTGTGGCCTCGACTATGATGGAGATCATGATTTCACACTGAGTGGGTACACTGATTCAGATTGGGATGGAAGAGTCTCTGACAGAAAGAGAACTTCAGGATGTTGTTTCAGTTTGGGATCAGCCATGATCTCATGGCAGAGTAGGAAGCAATCTATCATTTCTCTTAGTACAACAGAAGCAAAATACATTGCTGCGTGTTCTTCCAACTGCGAAGCTATATGGCTTCGAAAGTTGTTGACCGGTCTATTTGACCTAGATATGGAAGCAACCACGATCCTATGTAACAACCAGAGCTGCATAAAGATGTCAGAGAATCCTTTATTTCATGACAAGTCGAAGTACATAGAGATATGATATCATTACATCTGTGACATGGTGCAAAGAGGATCCATAAAGCTCCAATATGTTAGCACAGATGAACAGGTTGTCGATGTGTTGACCAAGCCTCTATCTCGTGTAAAGTTTGAGCACTTTCGAGATAATCTTGGTATAGTCCGAAAGGACCTCCCTCGAAAGGGGGAGTAGCGTTGAGATATGCCAGGCTAGTACTGTGCTTCCAGCTTAATTGTTGTGACATAAAGCCAGTCTAGTTCTGTGCTTCCAACTTAATTGCTATGTTGAGATATGCCTAGTACCGTGCTTTGAGCTTAATTGTTGTGACGTAAAACCAATCTAGTTATGTGCTTCTAGCTTAATTGTTGTGTTGAGATATGCCTAGTATTGTGCTTCCAGCTTAATTGATGTGACTTAAAGCTAGTCTAGTATCGTGCTTCCAGCTTAATTTCTGTGACGTAAATCCAACCTAGTACTGTGCTTCCAGCTTAATTGTTGTGACGTAAAGCCAGTCTAGTATTTTGATTCCAACTTAATTGTTGTGTTGTGATTCTAGCTTAATTGTTGTGGTGTTTTCCATCTTAATTGTTGTGTGGTGTGCCAGCATAATTGTTGTGATGATGTGCCAACTTAATTGTTGTGATGATGTTTTCCATCTTAATTGTTGTGTGGTGTGCTAGCTTAATTGTTGTGATGTGTTGCTAGCCTCGTGCTATGATGATGTGTTTCCAACCTTTTTGCTTTGATATTGTTGCTTTTGATGTTGTATTAGCCTTGTGTTGTTATTGATGATGAGGATGTATTAGTGTTATACTAATCCATGTCAATGCAGTTGATGATGATGATTCCACTTCAACCTCTTGCTGAAGATGATGATGATGATTCCACTTCATCTCC